>JARJUA010000103.1:0-127960 GCA_030787035.1 Aschersonia sp. MBC 877 | reverse complement strand
CCCCCCTCCCAACCCCATCATGGAGAGTAAAGACAGACAGCAGAGTAGCGACAGCGCGAAAAAAAAGTGCAATAGACTAAGCAGTCCCAAGGTCCATTTCTGGCGACACGGCGGCATAACCAGAAAGGTGTCCGAGGAGCAACCACTGGTCATGGGCCACGAAGCATCCGGCGTCATACAGGCAGTAGGCGCAAGCGTGACCAGAGTGCGACCAGGTGATCGCGTGGCCATTGAACCGGGCTTTCCCTGTCGCAGATGCCCGAGATGCAGAGCCGGCAAGTACAATCTCTGTCGGGCGATGCGATTCGCAGCAGACCCTCCGTTTACTCACGGAGCGTTATGCCGCGTCTTCAGGGCCCCGGAGGACTTTGTCTACAGGATCCCCGAGGACATGAGCCTGCAGGAGGCTGTTCTTGTCGAACCCCTGGCCGTGGCTGTTCATGGGGCGCGTCTGGCGGCCGTGAGGCCCGGGCAGACCGTATTGGTGCAGGGCGCGGGGACGGTTGGGCTTCTCGCGGCGGCTGTGTCCGGGGCATACGGCGCGAGGCGAATCATCGTAGTGGACGTGAAGCAGCAGAAGCTGGACTTTGCGGCCTCGTTCGTGGGCTGCGAGACGTGGCTTTGCGCTGGCAATGTGTCGCCTTCGACGGAGGCGACGAACATCCTGGCGGCGAATGAGCTCGAGGATGGAGTCGATGTCGTGCTGGAGTGTACGGGTGTTGAATCGTCTGTGCAGACGGGTCTGCATGCGCTCACGCCGGGAGGCACGTTTGTGCAGATCGGTATGGGCAAGGCGAGTCAACTTCTGCCCCTCGGGGGCATGATGGAGAAGGAAGTCGTTGTGAAGACGGCGTTCCGATACGGTGCTGGTGATTACGATACGGCGCTGGGGTTACTGGAGGCTAAGAAAGTCTCGGTCAAGCAGATGATTAGCAGCACTGTGCCTTTTGAACGAGCGACGGAGGCCTGGGACAGGACGATGCGGGGGGATGGCATCAAGAATCTGATTCGAGGCGTAGAGGGATAGGAGAATGGCTGCGGTCTGTTTACATTGCCATATTCGACGTTCAAGATGATGATGACAAATCTGCGCGAGGGACATTCGACAGAAATTGAACATTGCCGCGCTAGCTTTTGTCTCCTGCATCGTTTCCGGACGGGATTTGCAGTAAAAATATTCCTAGTAACGGCAGAATTTCCTGACCCCGACCTGAACAGATGAACATTCCATTGCGTTTTCATACCTGGTTTTGATGTCCATTACGAAGGTCAGCCCGTGAATTTGATACGGCTTCGATAGTCTTCACAACGTTCCGGCTGTGGCAGTATTGAGCACATTGTCTTATTGAGAATGATGAGAATGCTTCAACTTCGATCGAACAAAACTACTGCAAATCTCGGAACGGCTTCATGCCGAGATATTCAATCTCATACAGCTCAACTATTTTGGTCGCTGGCAGTATCGATGCCCAAATGAACAACCCGTAGAAGGCAGGATGAAGATCATGATCTTCAATGTCTTTCATGATGACAGAAATAACTCTCATGAACGGTGACTTGGATGGTCGTTCAATTTCGACGACCCTTGCAACATCTCGTTGCAAACCCTATAACCATTGTCCGGCTTTTCCTCTTTTTCCCTCTTGACTTTACCAGCAGGCTGAAAAAAGATTGACCGACAAGAAATATTTCGCTATGAGAGAGGACTAGCATCCTTGAGACATGACACGTTCAGCAGTCGATGGAGATGACACGTTGGATACCACCAGGGCAATTGAAGGTCCAAACAAGAGTCAGTCGGCTTTGGCGACTTGAGAAAATGAAAAGCAGGTTCAGAAGTGACCAGGTCGCAAGGCGCAACTGCGTCTTTGCTGTCTTCCCACCCTGAGCCTTTGAACATGTTTGCCGGGTAGATGCAAAAATATACACAAGGGAAATTGATGTCACTCATGGCACAGCCTTATGTGCTAGAAAACCGCATACATAAAGTCTTCTGGTAATGTGGCTGTGATCTTACTAAACTATCCGGTGATCGAATCTCAGCAAAGCAACGAAGTTTTCGCCAAGCCTTTGGGCGATCATGAACTACCACCTTTTTTTTTCGGACAGAATTGCAGGTCCTAGTCCCTAATCTATGTTCATAAAGCAATTCAAGCCGTTCATTCGAATCCTGGCGTTCTCAATGGCAGAGCACTGCCGTGATGTTCGCAGGCTGATGGCAGGAGTGCACCTGTTTATGTGCGGGCGTGCTGTAGCACGCAGTCTCGTTGGCCTTGCAGTCGAAAGCCTTGCAACCCTTGTTGGAGAAAAGAACATTGTTGTCCTCAATAAAGGGGTTGCCCCATTCAGAGCTGAGTTCGTCTGTGAAGGCGTAAGATTAGCATTTTTCGACAGCGGAAAATGGGGCATGAAGTAAGCTTACAGTAGACAAAGCTTGGTCTCGTAGTGGTTGAATAGCCAAAGAAAAGAGGAGCATCCTCAACGAGCTCTGACTTGGCAAGCTTTATGGTCTACAGCATCCAAGGAGTATTAGCCTTGGAGATATCACCCTAGGATGGTGGTTCCTTGGCATAATGCCCTTTCTGGTTCGAAGAAGGTACATACCGAGCCGGAAGCCCTGATAGGTTCGGAGAAAGTCTGTCCGCGCTCGAGAGCGGTGAGAGGTCCAGATGCGCTTCCGTCATATGGAAAAGATTGCGCGTAGATGGTTTCAGGGCAGTTGTTTACTACGACAGCATTCTGAGCAGAAACAAGGCCAAGGAAGGCGGCAAAGGCGGCAAATGAAGACTTCATGATGACTGTGTTGCAAGTTGGAAAGCGATACTCCTTGTCAAAGATGCTGTCTGCCTGGAAATGATTGAAGTGAAAGAGACGTGAGGATGCTGACTTTTATAAGTGCAGACTCCCAGCAGTCCCGCAGAGCAATAGCAGAACATGATATTAACTCTTCATCACTCACAAAAACGTAATGGAACATGTCTGGCAAACAGACCATGCCGTTGTACAGCTACGACACCCCCCTCTCGATCGGCAGTTGCGGGTATTAGGTTACATCAAGTTACGGAACAATACACCTCTATTAACTGCATCCCGAAGGCCGAATCTCGTATTTCATTAATAGGCCCGTTAATGGCACATCTCTGGACCAATCAAGACAATGAAGCTTCCCCACCACCTCGCCTCGCCTGTGCCGTCTCGGTGCGTGACCTCATCCCCTGTGTGTTCCCCCCGCAAACTTGTTTACATGGCGGCGGGAAATGACGGCCTTGGCCGACGAACGACGTACATGAGCCGCTGTCTGTTTCCTCTCGCCATCGCATCAAGGGGACCCTGATGACGCCCACGATGGAGAACGGGCCGAGCACCACTTTGTGTATGTTCTCGCGATCCGACTGGGCCTGAAAGCAAGCTCCGCACCGACATCGTTCGACCACTCATGGAGAAAATGCGAGCTTACTGAACATGAGCGGCAGATGCCAGAGTAGGGACTGTACGTGTACGGACGTGGCGTCGTGCCTGGCTTCAAGTCGAACGAAATACGCTGAGTTGATCATGAGCCACCTCAATGGCCCACACATCAGGCAATGGTGATCTTATCATACGGAGAACATCTTTGCCGACAAAACTTGGCGCAGACTTATGGATGGATGCCTTGATATCTTGGCTTGATGGGCGACTGTCGCGTCGCGTCGCACTGCTCGTCTGTGTGCTCTCGTGGCATGCGCAGTGTCTTTGAGGCAACACCTTCTAGAATCATTTGACCCACGATGGCTATTACCCCCGTTGCGGTCCTGCTTTCTCCGATTTGTTTGCTCTCGCCCTTTTCTTTGGAAGCGGAAAATCATGTTAGTCACCTGTGGTAGCTCTAAGCAAAACATTTGCTCTTTTTCTCCTTGAACTCCCTCAACTCTCCACTTCTTTGCAACTTGCAAAGACAATGAGCCATGAAAAGATTCCTGGTTGCAGTAGTTGCCTGGAGACAGGAAAAGCTCATGTCGATGACCATGTGCTGAAACGCATGTGCTGTCGCGGTGCTGTCATACCGCCCGTAAAAGCTCCCTAAACATGGTGTCTCTTGTCCACCTCGTTGTACAAAGACCTCTGATCAAGCACAGTCAGACCGAAGTCAACTTGACTGTGGTCAACTAAGCGGGAAGACGTTCCGGAGGACGGGCAGACGGCAATCTCTTTGCCCTGATCTTATGCGCGAATACGGTTTGTGCTCCCAAGACATGCCTTTTTGTGTTTGCCTGTCGGCAACTCCGTGCCAGAATATGTCGTGACACAACCGCGTATCAGGATCCCGGGTAGTCGCGTTCACTGTGTCCATGCTGCGTCGGCTAAGTATTTGTTACCAGCCGCATCGATACATCAGAGGCTGTCGTTTTACCTCCTCCATGTTTCACATTATATGTCAGGGTAGTGAACACGCTTCGACGGACTGTGTTTCCTAACTTGGCATGAGGTAACTCAGACTTCTGTCTGCCAAACTTGAAGAGCAACACAAGATCGGAAGTCGCAATCTGGAAATCCGATTGCTGTGAAACCAAAGCTATGAATGATGAGGCCACAATCGCCCAAAAATTCTGGGCCGAGATCACACAGTCAGCCGTCTCAGACCGAACAAGCAAAAGAAGCGGGCATTGCAAAGTTGTGCAATACACTATTGCCCGCTCAAATCACGCATTGTAACTCTCGAACGAGCGCAATTTGTTCCAAGTTGCGCGTTTATTCCATACTGAGATGGAAGAAGATCGGTCGAAGCATCATATCGAGCCTGATGCTTGCTGACGATGAATGTGGACATTCGTACGTTGCGTTGTGCCTATGTTACCAATGCTCATTATTTTATTTGTGCTCTTTGTCATTTAGGCAGTAAGTAAACGGTGTGCATGCTTTCTCCGAGTTCTCTGCATTCAGCATGCCGCCCCCAGGCTTTTCGGCCCCTTCAACGAACGCGAACAGATGCGGATATGGGAGCCGTATACTCTAGGCTTGTGTGAGGAACTAAGATGGTAGCACTGAACTATCCAGCCTTGTTCTTGAAACACGTGCAGCAAAGCATGGCATATCACCCTTCCCCTCTGCACGCATATGATCATGATGCAGGGCCGTGAGACAATATCGCGGTGAAACAACAGCGGAGTTTGAAGAAGGGCCGAATGATGAAGCTGAGCAGCTGGTGTGCCTCGTCACCGGGAAACGAAGTCATGAGAGACAAGAGATCGACAAGGGACCGCCTGGGGATATGACAAGCAGTACTTACGAGCAATAATTCTGAGAATGGTTTGGCTACACGGGTCAAGCGCAACAACACACGGCTAACAAATCGCATCATTTGGTCCGCGGCCTAAAAGTTGAAGCCATAAGAGTGTGAAACATCGGGGCAATCCATGATTGTCCATGGCTGTCACAGGAGCATCTCGATGACAATTGCAGCCTTCTGCTCAAGAGAGCTTGACGAGATTTTGGAACAGAGACGGTTTCATTGTATTTACCTCTCGCGTTCCCGTGCTTGGTGTTGTGCTGGGCTGGGCTACTATGATGGGATGGGATGTTGAGACTGACGTCGTCGTCGACTTTGTACTCTCGCGTTCAAGGCCGTATGGAGAGTATCTCTCCTCCCCGGACTCGTCTCTATAATCACCGATAAACGTCGCCGAATGCCAGCAGCTGATGGAAGAGACAACTGTTATGGCCCACCGACGAAAGAATAAAAGAATCAATGAATACGTAGTGTGGTAGCGAATGATGATCGCTGTCTACTTGCAGGGTGAGAGCTTTGGTTGGCCCACTAGAGAGCTGCTGCTGCGAGCTACTGACCGTGGCTTGGCGCCTGTGCGCCGGCCGCGTAAAGCGTCAATTTTACGACACCAGAGAAGACGCTAAACCAAATACGTGCAGCCAGGGCCAGGTTCAGTTCGGGCGGCATCACAGCTGCCGAGCATTCTCTCCCCGACTTCTGGAAGGTGTTCTTGATCGCAAGCCTCAGTCTTCAGGGCCACAGAGAAGGGCGACTCCAGTATCCTCACAAGACGAAGAGCTGTAGTCAGGAACCTGGTCCATCCTGTTGCGCGCCACGGCTTCATTTTTGACCGTCTTTTTCCCGGCACTACTCATGAATTTGTTTCCAATGCTCGATCGGCGGCTGCTGACGTCGTCACCGCACCTGACGATGTGATGGAAACCTTCGCAACATGGGTGACCAACAAAACAAGTCTCCAATTGGAGACGATGCCGTTGAAGACGTCTCCTCAGACGCGCAGGCCCAAGATGTCGACTCCGACACCCCTCAAATCGAAGAACAAAGAGTGGAAGAGGAAGGCGCCGACATGCAGGACGACACCGAAACGAACAGCTTTTCGCAGCGGCGAGATGACGCCTCAGAAGCTAGCTCTCTCGATCCAAGCTTGGTAGACTCTCTACCTCGCCGGGCAGGAAGCCCTATCGGGTCGGTGGCATCTGGACGCGGTGATTCTGTTCAGGTTTGTCTCCGACCTGAAAGCTATCAATGTCACCTTGCTAATAGAAAACTTGGCTAATGCTGGCAAAAGGGCTCAAACATGTCTTCTCCCGGAAGCAGCGTCTTGCCTTCGGCGGCCTTTCGACCAGGCCTCACAAGTCCGTCACCATCTTTCAGACCATTCGACCGCCGATTTCAATCTCGCATTTCGTCTTCTGCATCCAATACTCCGCGCGTATCTTCGCCTGCTTTCCTGTCCAGTCATAGTCGAAATGCTTCAATGAGCTCCAATTTTCTTTTCGATCAAGCCGACACAGATACATCGTCTCCGCCATGGGAAGTGGTACGTTGGACCAAGTTGAAGAAGCTGAATGGTCAGGCATTCTCTGAGACTGGCCGTCGTAATTTCGGATCTCCGACTTGTCTAGCAATATCCGCCTCGATTGTGTTGGGCACGTCCAAAGGAATAATCTTAATGTTTGATTTCAACCAGAACCTTAAGTTGGTAATGGGACCAGGAACTAAAGGTGATTGGGCACGGAAGGTCATCTGCATGGAGATATTCGAGATTTCGCTGACAGGAAGACGGCGCAGCTCTGGAGTCAGGTGCAATTACCGCGATTGCTATATCTGCTGATCATACGACCATCGCAGGCGGTCATGCGAATGGTAATATTTTCACCTGGGACATTGGCAGATCTTCCCGGCCGTTCCTATCCATCCACCATCTTGACCCAAGCCAGGTTCAAGGCCGAACCGCAGACGGACATGTCCCCAACGCTAGCGTTGTTCATCTCGGATTCCTGGGAACTCGGCATACGGCGCTTGTCTCTGCCGATGATCGGGGAATGGCGTTCTCACACTTGGCAACGCGAGGCACTGGGGCCCTGGGCCGAGCAGTGAAGACAACCAGAATCTTGGGGCGTTATCCCAATACGCCAGTTCCTTCCCTGAAACCAATTAAGCCAAGCACAGTGCTTGCTTTCTCCTCATTACCACTTGGCAACATCGAGAAAGCAACAGACACTATGGGCCTGACCGCTATGCTGACACCGTATTTGCTTGTCATTGTTTCAACGACGCCGATCGCGCAAACGCAACATAAATCGGCGCGACCCAAGGATATCCCTGCACACAGTGCCATGACAGGATGTCTCGCGTGGTTTCCAGCTGTCAAGTTGAAAGTCCCAGATGCATACACCAACAGTGACGTGTCTAAAGTTAAATTGGCCTATTGTTGGTCAAACGTTCTCACTGTGCTCGACGTCGACGAAGTCCGCGGAGAGGACAGGGACCGGCCTCCAATGCTCAACTTCAAGGCTCGTGATAGATGGAAATGCGAGGAGCCCATCGTTACGGTGCAGTGGCTGAGCCGATCCGTTCTGGCTGTCCTTACCATCTCGCAACGCCTGATCATTCTGGAAGATAGGAGCATGCGCATGACAGAAGCATTCGACTTGATACAGAAACACATCTACCACGCGGATCTGTTCTCCAAGCAATTGCACGTTCTCGTGGAGCAGCTTGACGAGGAGGACACCACCATGCACGGTGTGGTGGCTGACGCGTTCTATATGAGTTTCAGGGCTTACAAAGGGAGACTGTTCCTTCTTGGATTCAACGAGGTCAGCATCGGAGCACTCTCCAACTGGGCTGACCGTCTGATAGCCATGATGGAAGTCGGTGATTACATCGGAGCAATCAAGTTGGCGACTTCTTACTACACAGGTGACGCTGACAAACTCACCGTTGGGCTTCCCGAGGACGCCACCTTACGCCATTCGATGGTACAGAACAAGATCATCGAGATCATGTCAGCCTCCTTGAAATACGTCTTTTCACAGAAAAAGAATCGTCCCGGTGGTGACGACGTTGGGCATCTTCGAGATTTGGTGGAAACGTGTTTCGCAGCCTGTCAAGCTATCGGCACACATGAGTTTCTCTTGGATGAGGTGTACGAAAGCTATAGCGAGGCTGGGCAGGAAAGGCTCTTCTTGGAGACCCTCGAGCCATCTATTCTAGACAAGTCCATCAGAACGATCCCACCTATCATCGTCAAGGATTTGGTGCGCCACTACGTGTCAAGGGGCTGGGAGGGTCGACTTGAAGAGATGATATGTCACATGCAAACCGCTACGCTCGATCTGGATCAGGTCACACTACTGTGCAAGCAACATAGCCTGTATGACGCTTTGACATACGTATGGAACGATGCTCTCAGCGACTATGTCACGCCGATGATCGAGCTTCTCAGCCTCATCATTCCACTCATGAGCGATGACCAACATTTGACCGGCGCAACAGAAGATGACGACGACAGTGTGAATGCCCTCAAAGTCTTTCCATATCTCTCCTATGTTCTTACCGGCAGAATATACCCGAATGGAGAATGGATGGATGACACGACAGCCGAGAAAGCCAAGGCAGAGATTTACTGGTTCTTCTTCTCAGGAGGAACGATAGAATGGCCGAAAGGCAGCGGCAAAAAGTTTCTGACTCGCCGCAATGGCGAATCAGAGCCTGCCTTTCCATATCTGCGGATGCTATTGCATTTCGACGCCCCGAGCTTCTTGAGTGCGCTCAATGAAGCGTTCGAGGACACGTTTCTTAACGATTCTGCGGAGCAGCAGATCAGCGGAGTTTCGCGGATGGAGCTACCCGAGGAACAAATATTCGGCATGACAATCAATCGCCAATTTGTCGTGTCTATTCTCCTCGATGTAATGAATCCGGACGATTTTGCTCCCGAAGATACCATCTACCTTGACATGTTCATTGCTCGAAATCTACCGAAATTTCCGCAGTATCTACTCTTCTCCGGATCCACCCTATCGAAAGTGCTGACTGGTATTTGTAATTATCCTGGAGACGATTTGGCCGATGACGCGCAGTTGAGCGCAGAATACTTGCTGTCTGTCCATCAGCCATCAGACCTACCGTCCTTCATGCCATTGTTCAAGAAAGCAGGCTTTTATCGAATTCTGAAACGAATCTTCCGTGCTGAGCAGCAGTATGGCAAACTCGTTGCGTCGTACTTTGAAGACGTGGAGGATCAAGATTCTGTCTTTGACTGTATTGCAGACTGTCTACGACCAGGAAACCTCGACACGCGACAACGGCAAGAGGTACAATTAGTCATACAAGAGCAAGCGCGAAACCTCATGGCACTTGACGCGCAACGAGCAGCCGAGACCCTTGCACTCCAACCGATGTCCATCCATCAGCACATGGTCGAGTCTGCGGAGGATGACGCTGAACTGCAATTTGCGTATCTCAAGGCTCTGATCGAGCCAAGGAAGGCTATCGATATGGAGAGAAATCAGGTTACCCAGGAGCTCGTGGAACATTACGTCCAGCTCATGTGCAGATTCGATCCTTCGCGCGTCTCCGAATTTGTCAATACAAATTTGGCTACGAATTTGCGCCTGGATACACTGCTACCTATAATGGAAGAGACGGGCGTTTTGGACGCTGCCGTTATTCTCATGGCGCGGGACGGCCAAGTCAGTGAAGCCATGGATCAATTAATTGCGCATTTGTTCACACTCGAATCAGCATTACAAAGTGTATTGAGCCAGCAATACGATCTGTGTGACGATGATCATGGACAGACGGCGGTATTGGACCTCCTGCAAGATCTCCAAAAATATGTTCACGTGGGCATTTGGTTGTGCCAAGGTCAGACCAAAATATCTGACCAGAATGGCGCTGTCAAGAGAGACAAGGACCCCGCGGCCAGTACATTGACTGCCGACGAATTGCTGTGGCTGACATTGATTGAGACGTGCGTGTTGGTGACTCGACAGCTTTCATCGCCTCTGCAGATGCAAACCAGACGCCTAGCGTCGGAAGACGAGACAGTATCGACATTGCACCGCTCCCTCGTCCAGCACACCTTCACAGCACTTCTGACCGCAACTTCTCATCGTGAACAAACGCCGATGGGATCCCATTCGCAGTCCAACGTGAGCAGCAACATACCGTTTCTCCGAATACTTCGCGCATTCTTGAAAAACGCGGCAGCCTCGTCTCCAACCTTGGCTGATCTTCGCGGAGTTTTAGCTTCCATCTTCGCAGCATATGCATACGAGGAATCGATTCTGAGACTTTCGAATCGACTTTTGGAGAAGAGCTTATTCGTCAGCGTGAATAGATCAGTGCAGCTCAGACTTCGCGGATGGAGGCCCAGAGGTTCAACATGCGAAGCTTGTAATCGGCGGGTCTGGGGTCCTGGTGTGGCCGGGAGTTCTGTGTTTGAGGCCTGGGAAGAACGGCAAGTTGTGGAAGATGCCGCTCGAAGAGAGAGAAGGCTCCGTCTCACGGAACGAACAAATGGCGGAACGGGCGAATCAGACGGCAAAGACAAAGGTAAATGTCTCGAAGTCAGAACCCCCAGCATGTCAGTGGGGGCTGGCATGGGTGCTGCTGGCAAGGACTCAGCCCTGGGGCCTCTAGTCGTTTTGGCCTGCCGACACATATACCACCAAAGCTGTCTAGACTCGCTGCAGGAGAGAGAAGATGATGATCATGTGGGACGGGAGCCGGGATACAAATGTCCTATAGATGGATGACGGACGTTCAGCGTGGCGTTGTATCATAGATGCACATGAAAAATGCATTTGGCGACGTAACCCCTGAAGCCTAATCTGTGTAGCATACATACGTAGGTTGTTTGTTTGACTGCGACGCATCGATCAATTCATTCTTCTAACGTTATTCACCTTGCCGTTTCTTGGACGAGTTCATGGCGGATCCACTTGCTTGTGGAGGGCGCGGGGGTGAGGGGGGGGGTGGGTAATTCTAGCTCGGCTTGCCTTCCACGTCGTCCATTTTTGGCTCACACTTTCTTTCTCCGGTTGTGATGTCTCTTCGCACCACCACACCAGCGCATCATGACAATGTCTTCAGAGGAGGAGGAAGAGGACGAGCACTACTTGTCCGAAAATCAGTCGTCCGGGTCCGGGTCCGGGTCCGATCAAGATGGACCGCCGCGCCCTTTACTTCAGAACTACTTTGCGCCGCCCTTCTACGGCCGACCACCAACGCCTCTCCCGCCGTCGCCTTCGCTCACATCCCTTCTGCGACCATCTCGACCGACCACGCCCGATGCATCCGACGATGAGAACATGGCCCCGGTGCCCCGCGCGGCACCCATGGTCCCCACGTATGAGTACTACGGCTTCGTGCTCTACCTATTCAGCAGCCTGACTTTCCTCATGTACCTTCTCTGGAGCTACCTGCCATCCCCGTTCCTCCACGCCCTGGGGATCTACTACTATCCTAATCGGTGGTGGGCGCTCGCCATTCCGGCCTTCATCGTCATGCTGCTCTGCTACATCTACATTGCGCTGGCAGCGTACAATGCGGAATACTTGACGGTGCCCATGAACAGTGTTGAGACCATTGTCGATGGGGCGGGCAAGCTGGCCGTCATCGATTCGAAGGGCAGATTGAGGGGCAGCGGGAAGAAGGAACGGAAGCGTGATAGCAGCGGCAGGTTGAGGTGGAGGGAGGTGTGGAACGAGGGAACGGACGCTGTCATGGACATTCCGTTGGCGGGAGTATGTGAAGTTCTGTACGGAGAAGGGAGAGAGGACTTTGATGAGGAAAGTCGGTCGTAGCTAGCCAGCCGTGTCTTGAAATCGGCTGCGCGTGACCATTTTACGTACTGAAAGAAGCCTTTGAAATGAAAAACAAATCGACGACTCATACGTCGTATCTATTCCATCTTGATTCGAGTGTCAACCATGCTTGTGTGATTTTTCGCGACCTTTTCTGACGCTTTCTGCAAGGTACTTCGCGTCAGTCTCGCCGGCCCCACATCCCGCTCCGGCTTTTCTCGAAGGTCATAAAGTTTTCCACAAGTCGCATGTGGGGAAAGCGCGCAAGGGCTTGAGAAAAAAAAAAGGTTGCAACCAAACCTCGCAAGATGATCTCAGCCTCGCAGTATTACAACTTCTGCAACCCATGAACGCGCCCCCCCGGGCAGCGTCAAAAAGATGGACATTCTCAAAATCCTTTCCCGCGCGACCAAAAAGAGCTCGAAAGGTGTGACCGCCCAGGTCCAGCTACCATCCGCCGGCACAAAGCCCAACCCACAGCTCTACCATGACGAGGTTCGCGGCACGAAGCGCAAACGGGCCGGCGAAGAAGCAGAACCGTCTAGGAGCACGGAGCTCCCTCTTGTGGATTTCTTCGCGCCCAAAGCAGATTCCCCAGCCAGATCGCAAGTCGAAACCCAACCGAGCGAGAGAGCAGCAAGCCCGCCGCTTGCGCCGTCGCGGAGACTTACGGAGGAAGAATGCCGACAGCTTCTGCGATCACACCGTCTCAAAATCGCCTTGTTGTCTAGACCGGAAGAGCAGAAAAAGGTGAAAAAGTCAAAGAAGAGACAGAAAAGTACTTTGGAGGAGGAGAACAGGAAGAAGAAGGATGAGAAGAAGCGGCTCTTTCCCCAACCACTGGAATCGTTTGCCGACCTGCGGACAACATTTGGCATATCGCGCCGTCTTGCAGAGAATCTACTTCATCAAGGATATCGAATTCCGACGGAAGTACAGATGGGTAGCTTGCCGCTGCTGTTGCGGCCGGAACTTGCCTTGTCCGGAGAAGGCAGTCTGGACAAGGGAATTGACTTCCTCGCTGTCGCGCCCACCGGAAGTGGCAAAACCATCAGCTTTCTGATCCCGGCTGTGCAAAACATTCTGAACACCCGATCAAGCGAGCAAGGGCAGAAGTTTCGTGAATTGCAAGCCGTTGTTGTAGCGCCGACCCGGGAGCTGGTACATCAGATTGCGAGCGAAGGCAGCAAGCTGGTGCGCGGAACCGGCGTAAAAATTGTGGCCATGAAGAAAAGAATGACTTTGGCTGCTGGGCAACAGGTCATTGCAGACGACAGCTCAGACGACAGCGCGGATGACGGAGAAGACGAGGACGATTCAGATGCGGAAGGCCAGGCCAAAATACAGGATGCAAAGCCTCCACCAGAGACGAAGACGGACATCTTAATCACGACACCGCTCTTGCTGCTCAACTTCCTGACGCGAGGGTCCGATGTTGCACACAAGACGCTGCCGACGGTGCGAGATCTCATCCTTGATGAGGCCGACGTGTTATTAGATCCGCTGTTCAGAAATTCGATGCTCCGCCTATGGGCAGCTTGTACTCACAATGACCTTAGAGTTTCACTTTGGTCCGCCACTATGGGCTCAAATATTGAAACCCTGGTCACGGAGAAGCTGGAAGAGAGGTCAAGGCAAACAGGTCGCACGAGAAAGCCTTTCATCAGACTCGTCGTGGGCCTCAAGGACACGGCCGTGCCCAACATTGTCCACAAGTTGACTTACACAGCCAGCGAGCAGGGAAAGCTTCTCGCGCTGCGCCAGCTGTTGCACCCCGCAGGCAGAGATGACTCCGAACCACCCCTTCGGCCCCCTTTCCTAGTCTTCACCCAGACAATCGACCGAGCCATGGCGCTTCACGACGAACTGAGGTACGATATCCCCCTCGAGGCCGGCGGTCCAGCCCGAATCGCCGCATTGCACAGCGCCCTCGCCGGCGCAGCCCGATCCGCCATCATGCGCAAATTCCGCGCCGGAGAAATCTGGGTCCTCATCACGACTGACGTGCTCGCCCGCGGCGTCGACTTCGCCGGCGTCAACGGCGTGGTCAACTTTGACGTGCCTGGTTCGGCGGCCGCCTATGTCCACCGCGCGGGACGCACAGGACGCGCCGGCAGACAAGGCGGCATGGCCATCACCTTCTACACGAAAGACGACATTCCCTTTGTCAAGACTATCGCCAATGTCATCGCCGCGAGCGAGAAGCAGGCCGGCAAGACGGGTGATGAGGCCAGCGTGCAGCAGTGGTTGCTCAATGCGCTGCCCAGAGTGGGCAAAGCGGACCGGAAGAAGGTGAAGGAGCGAGGGGTCGAGTCACGACGGGGCGGTAGCAAAGCCAAGATCACGTCCAAGAGCGGCTACGAGAGAAGGAAGGAAAATAACAGGATGGGAGCAATTGAGGCGAACAAGCGTCGTGGGATGGAGGGACTGGGCCAAGACAACCATGGTGACGAGGGCGACGAGTGGGCGGGCTTCGGCGATTGATCTAGGATTGATACGGCCGCGGGACTTGATCTGTGACGCCAGAATCAGGGCATCAAGGCACGGCAACCATGGTGACGAGAGCGACGAGTGGGCGGGCTTCGGCGATTGATCTAGGATTGATACGGCCGCGGGACTTGATCTGTGACGCTAGAATCAGGGCTTCAAGGCACGGTGGATCGCGGATAAGCAAATCTCAACACGCCGTCCGTCGACCTCCATTGCTCATCTTGATGAACCAGACAAGAGATGAAGTTGCGTGATATGGGCACGGAGAGCAAATCAAGAGGCCCGTGGAGGAAGCGTTGCGAAGATGAGAGCAGTCAGACGACGTGTACTCGAAAAGATAGCCACTCAGCGAGCCCGGATCTTCACTAATTGGCAGCCACGTCCACGCGGCACGCTGTTCCACCGAGTGTGGTCAGGACTGAGACAGGAGAGCACTGGAATCCGGGCCTCCAAAATGCATCTGATGCTACTTACCAACGTGACTTGATCATTGAAGAGTGTACATATATGTGACTATATTGCAACGCGCCGACCCTTCAGTCGGAAGAGCAGGGGCCATCACAGAAACTGGGTGCTGTGATGTCGACAGAAGCAAAATCGCGAATCGCAGCTAGTGGGCTATTTTCGCTGTCTCGAGCACAATTAGCTGCAGACAAACTCCCACGGCAAGTTTGAGCCGCATGCCGGAGCCGACGGGCCAATCTCAGCTGCGTACAGCTCTACATGCATACCAATGGCCAAGTGCAACGTTGAACACGTCTTGTGTCACGGCCGACGCTGGTCCAACGGCTCGGGTCATGATGCCTTGAGACCCTCACTCACTCTCCCTCGTCGAGCCAAGGCCGACACACAACCGTATCTAAGCAGGGATGAAAAACTTGGAATGGAGAATGTAGACCGATTTGTCATACGGCTTTGGAGATGGCAAGGGACCCTGTCTCTGACCGTGAGGGCACGAAAGAAGTCTGCGCAACAATGTCGATTCCTCAAAAGGCCACGAGGGGACAGCACGAGGTCAGGGAGGGAAGAAAACACTCTCTCTTGCCTCATACCTCGTATTGGACGATAATATGCGACACATGTCGATAGCATTGGCCGCAGCCACAGCGGCTGCATCCCCCCTCGGGCCCTTTTCCAATGTCGTTGGCTTTGGCGACAGCTTCACTGACACCGGCCGCGGGGCTTATAGAGATGCTTTGGGCTTCGCGCCTCCTCCTGGGACGTTTATGCCGCCTTTTTACAATCCAACGTTTAGTGGCGGCTTCAACTGGCTTCAGCACCTGAGTTCACGGAACAATGCTTCCCTCACCAATTACGCTGTTGGCGCAGCAGCGTGCTCCTCGGCCATACTCAAGCGTTGGATCACCATTGACGGGGATAACTACCAGGTGCCTACTTTTCAGAAAGAAGCTTACAACTTCAACATCTTTCCGAATCGTACTGCGGACAACACAGTATATGCCATCTGGTTCGGTGCTGTTGATGTTGGCATTGCTGCTATCCTGGGCAACCGGCAAACCAGAGGCAAGACCATCACCGACGCGGTCGAGTGTATCTTGACAGTCATAGACGCAGCATATAATCTTGGCGGCCGACGTTTTGCGGTTCTTACCCAAAGCCCCCACGACTACGCTCCATACATCGTGTATCCGGGCCAATTCAGTCTCATCAACCTCAAATGGCACGATAACCCTGCTATATATAACACGGACGATTACATTGACCGGGCCCGCCAGTACTTCACAGATCTTGGATCCCTCCTTCGATATATGATACCATTTTACTTGCTTTTAACGCAACGCTGGCCCGGGTCATCTATATCAGTGATTGATGTTCGCGCCCTCATGCTGGAGCTGAGAAAGAATCCGAGTACCTATTTCGACGCTCCACCTAACACGGAAACGCCGTATGAAATCTGCGGCGTGAACAACACTAACGGCTGCTTCAAGGCTCCAGGGATCCCCCAATCATACATGTGGTAGGTTTCGTTGTTCCGTCTCGCGGACGTCGCAGAGATTATGCATGCCAGTATGGAGGATTCGCTGACTTTTTTTTTTTTTTCACCTTGCTGCAGGTATGATGACATACATCCAAGCGAGCGCACGCACTTTTACATTGCAGACTGCGTTGATCGGGCAGTTCGTGGGGTGCCAAATGAGTTTGCGAAGACGTGGACGTCTTAGGGCGCTCTTGGGTCCTTTTGACGGATTGAGTGACACGACTGGACGATGTCTTGTCAGTCACGAAGCAGAAAGTGCCGTTTCGAAGAGGAGGGGGGGGATTGTCCAACTGAAGAGGGTTGCAGGGCCTGCTGGGGCTTTTCAAACCGAGCTTGAAAACATGTGCCTTTTTTCTTGCAGCTGCCAAGCTACATAGACCAAGGGTTTTGTCAGTAGTAAGGATGGCAATGTTGAGCTATGCCTTCCCATGGTGGAAATCTGTGATTTGCCGAAACCTGACTTGACCTGACGTCAGACAGCTGTGCATCCTACTCCGTACCGTTTTGACTGATGTGGACAGCAAACCACAAAGTGACATGACAGCACGGCTGGGGCCGCCTTGGCCTTGGCCTCCACCCTCCGCACCAAAGCGGATGCAGCAGCCCCACCGTCCGCGCCTTCCGTCCCAAGCGGAAATAAGGACCAGACTGGATCCTTGCGCCGCTCATGGACAAATAAATGCACTTGGATTTACGAAGTCGCTACGATTTCGAAACACCACCCCTCCGTTATTCGAACCCACGTCCGCCCGCACGTCCGACTGCTCACGGATCCCATGCACACACCTTTGCGCCCCATGCGAGCTGATACCGGGTCATGGACAGAGCTGTGCCGCGACCGCGGGCGGGGGGGCCGGGGTCATCATTCCAGACGGAGGCCATCCGCAACAAAGCAAAAGCTGGCTGGCGGCATTCCCCCTACCGGCTGGCCTGTCCACCTTGGGATGGCGTTTGCATCGCCTGGGTCCAGCATCTTCTTGCCTGCCAAATATAGCGTCACTTTTTTACTTTGCCTGGAACAACCGTCTGCCTGGTTCTCGCTCCCAGCCCTTCTCTTTGTCTTCTTTGTTCTAACCTTGCTTCGATGATATTTCTCCAATGTCATTCTTTTTGTTTTTTTTGGGCAAATTTCGTCTCTCTTATTCGGGTGATGTGCTCTGCGAGCTGTTCCGTCCGCCATTCCTTTCAACACTTAACGGTCCAATTAGGCTTCATATAGCGACAAGAAAAAAGAGTCAAGTCCAACAATCACAGCAAGCTGCTTGAAGTGGAATTGTTCTTTGGCCGTCATCTATCTTGTCTCACTTCTGTTCTACCGGGCGCTGAAGCATCCTCGCCTCGCTCAGCCACGTGGTTTTCACACGAGCTCTTTGTGACCCCAACCCTGGTAAATACTCCTTTGGCCCTATGGCCTCGATATGACACGAAAAACCACATGTCGTACCCAAATTACTGATCGTTTTTACATCTCGACGGTAGAACAATGAAGTACACGACTTCTCTCGTGCTGGGCTTTGCAAGCCTGGCCGCCGCCGCCGCCGTGCAGGAGTGCAGTACCAGCAGCGGCTCTGGGACTAATGAGAACAACAACTGGTTCTGCGGTGCTGTCAACCACATCTTGTATCAGAACTTTGCCCTCCGTGGCAGCTTTCAGGCTGTGTCGTACATGGGTCCATCTGGCGAATGCCGCTTCGAGGAGAAACCATTCAAGGGCCCCCTGGCTCCCCTCGACGAGGATGTAAGTCAGCCGTATGCCCGTCAAGCTCACACCATCAACGCTGACCTACTTGGGGACCAGCTCTCCATACATTTCCGAGGCCCCCTTGAACTCAAAGAAGTAGCCGTCTACAATCTGGAGTCTACAGTGAAGCGTCATCATGATCCCGAGGTAGAGACCGGCGCTGCTTCCGAGGCCATCGGTCATCCTCATGGTCACCGTCACAAACTCCTCCACCGGGCTCAACGTGCGAAACGAGCTGACATGGTCGTCGCCACCATCAATGGAAAAGTTGTCTCGTGGGAGAACAACTGGTTTGGCGAAGCGGCGCAGACTGCCAAACCCACTCCTAAACCTGCTCCGACCGCCACTCCGACCGAAAACCCAGTCAGCACCATCGCCAAACCCTTCGTACCCGCTCCCAGTCACGCTGTCAAGGTCGAGAGCTCGAACCCAGCTTCTGGGTCAAACTGGCAGCGCATAGCATACTACAACGCTCAAAGCCAGCATGTAGAGAACATAGTCTTCATGGGCAACTACGGTGGGCAAGGTTCCGGTGTTTGGGACAGGTTAGCTGTTTCTCCATTCATTGCCGTTCAGACTCACCGAGAGCAAAAGTTGACCAAATCCCACCCCCCAAACGCAGCGCCTTTGGCAACTCGCTCTCGTTCCTCAACGTGACAGGCGACGGCGGCAGCTCCAAACCCGAGATCCTGTCTGATCTGCTCATTCCCTCCAACAAGGAATTCGCCATCTTTTCAGGCGAGAAATGCGATGAGTCCTGCGGCTTCTCCCGCGTCCCTGAAATCGCTTACAAGGGCTTCGCCGGCGGCAACAAGATCTTCCTCTTTCACTTCAGAATGCCTCACGAGGGAACGCACCTCGAGCCCAACGGCGACATGCCCGCCATCTGGGCCCTGAATGGACGTATCCCCCGCACGGCCCAGTACAATGCATGCTCCTGCTGGAAGTCTGGCTGCGGGGAAGCCGACATCTTCGAGGTTCTCGCTAAAAGCGACACCAAGTGCAAGAGCACCATGCATCTGGGCCAGGGAACTAGCGGCGGCAGCTCCGACTACTTCCAGAGGCCCATCAGCAAGTACATCAGGGCGGCGGCCATTTTCCACGAAATCTCCAACAGCGTCTCCATCAAGGTTCTGCCCGACCACACTGACTTTTCGAAGCGACTTGATGATGCGACTGTGATGAGCTGGATCGCGCAGCCCAAGAGCGCGGCCGCTCTCAAGGCCAGCAGCTTGTTCCAGCTCAGTGGCTGATGTCGAAAAGCCGGGGAACTGCTGGTCACGTTTCATTCTTGTGGTCCATTCTCTTTCTCACTTTCCCTCTTTCCCTCTCATTCACCATTCACCTTTGAAGCTATTTTCTGCCTGTACCAATGCTTGCATGCCTATACGGTCCTCATCTTCCCTGATCGGCTTGAAAATTTCTCTTCTTCACCGTCACGTCAGGACGTGTCTATTTTCCGTGTGCAAAATACCCACCTATACTCTGTACACGATTCGATTATTTCTTCCTAGAATCAATAACACATTGCAGTAGCGCCTAGGATGAATGCTTCACGCTCTGAATTTTTTTCGATTCTGGCGCCTCGAGGTCAAGCGAACTGATGTATCGCCGGGCTTGGTCCTTACGGCAGACCTCTGGCTGTTGCCGGTCAATCGGACTGCGCTTGTCGCGCTGTGCTCTGTCATTTGGATGCCGCTGCATGTTTGCAGTCAAATGAGACCGAGACCGAGCCTTGGCTTCTCTCATTGTCAATCGTAATCAATATTCTCACAACGGGATTTGCTTCCGAGGGGCCGTGACGTGCTAACCATGTGTGTGGGTGAATGGGCTTGAAGCAAACATCCACTTTATATTACAGCACAGTATCTCTAGGGTTGTGTACACAACGTTGTAAGTGGAATGTACAAGAAACATGGCTTTCACTTCCCAGATGTCTTGTCGTCGGATGACAGTCCCACCACGTTCCGCAACGTCCCAAAACTCAAGCAGTCGCTGATCCTATTCGCGCCGGAAAACAACATGACGAGTCGATCCACGCCACACCCCCAGCCTCCAGTAGGCGGTAAGCCGTAATCGAGAGCTTTGATGTAGCTTTGATCGAGGGGCGAGGCTTCCAACTCGTCCGCCTCGGCGTCTTGGCCGATTGTGTCCGAGTGTTCGGAGGATGCCTCCTGCGTGTCCTGGTCGGACGGCTCGGCAAACCCGACTCCCCCGCTTGGTTTGTTAACCAGTCGACGATGGGCGATGAGCTTGCGCGTCTGCTCTTCCGGATCGTTCTCTTCCTCGTACATGTTGGCGAGCTCGCGTCCGCCGATGAACAGCTCCGCGCGGGCTGAGACGAGCTGGTATGTCTGAGGGCAGAGGAAGCTCTTGGCAAGCGGAGACATGCAGGCGGGATGGTTCATGATGAACACTGGTTCGGTGAAAGACATGGGCTCCAGGTACACGGCCGCGAGACGGTCAAGGAGTTTGGGCAGGGAGGCGGGTGTTTCGCCCGGGACGGTGATGCCCGCAAGCTTTAGGATGGTGAGGACCTCGGGCAAAGCATCTTCGGATGAGAGCTTGGGAAGACGGATGTTCAGAGCCCGTTCAAGAGCAGGGATGAACTCCACTTGCTTGAAGGGTCGCACGAATCTGGACAAGTCGAGCGGGGGGAGCGAGGTGAGTTGTGTTGAGATGAGTTGTTGCGTGTGCGTGGCGAGACCGCAGATCAGTTCTTCTGTCTCTCTGATCAAATCCGATAGGTTTGTGTAGGCGCTGTAAAACTCGCACATGGTGAACTCGGGGTTGTGCGTTGCGTCGACGCCTTCGTTGCGGAATGCCGGACCAATTTCGAAAACTTTGTCGACACCTGCAATCACCAGGCGCTTGAGCCAGAGCTCGGGAGCTATACGCAGAGCGATATCTTTACTGCGAAACTCGGCGGCTTTGGTGACAAAGGGACGAGCAATAGCACCACCAGCCTTCTCGGCCAGGATTGGCGTCTGGAATTCCAGGAAGCGCTTCGAATGGAAGTGGTTCCGCATGTACTTGGTGATTTCCGCGCGCAGTCGTAGCACGTCGGTGACGTCCTTGTTGACGAGCATGTCGACATGCCGCTCCGCCATTCTCGTTTTGGGGTCGGTCAACTTCTCCGGGATCTGCTCCATGGACGGAGCAATGAGTTCGGGAAGTCGATCAACGGCTAGTGTTGGCTCGCCGGCTTGGGTGCGAGTCGCATAACCAGTCACAGCTACAAGATGTTTGTCAGCCAATCATGGCGAGACGGAATGGGAATGGAAATCTAAGACGAGAATGTTCGTACAAATGTGATCGCCGACAGCAATCAGCCGTTTGAAGAGGGAAAATCTATGAACACTCCATTGCTGTCGTTGTCTGAAATTATGCTTGCTGACCATGATTTGTATTTTCTGAAATTCATTCACAATGTCGAGGAACATGAGGGATTTGCTGACTATGCGTATTGACCGGACACGACCAAATAATGTCACTCTTTCACTCGACAACTGTGTTTCAAAGCTCTCTAGAAAATCGGGTATGCTCTGTCGCGTGGGAGAAGACTCCAGCCGAGGATAAGCATCTTTGTAGAGTGGCTCCTGGCTGAGCTGGTCCACGCGCAGCTCATGGCTTCGATGTTTCTTAAATGGTGACACGTCTTGATCGCCATCCCGCGGGCCTGAGAACCTCGATATCGACTTGTTCCCGGTTGCTGACGAGGCTCGACGTGTCTCGCGCACCTGCGCACATCCCGAGGAAGCTTTCCATGCGCAAAATGTTATACCATTTCTTGTAGTAGCATACCAACACGGGATGGCTGACGGTTGCACCAGTCGAAGGCAAGTGAAGGTCCTCATCGCAACTAATCGTCGAGGCGGTCAGCAAATTGGTTACGTCTGAGCTTTCTGGACATCGTAGGGCAGATTGTGGAATATCAGGCATTGGCATGTTGTAATCAAGCACAACCAAGGTCGTGTCAATCGCAGCGGTTCTGAAGCGAAAATGCGAACTCATCATGAAAGGGTAGCAATTAAAGAAAGCACGAGCTGTCAAGGACGGCTGTGTGAAACTTACCACCATGGCGAGAGCCAGCGCAACAAAGCTCGAAGGTGTGTACGAGCACGAGCGATCTTGCAGTGCAAAGCACCGAGACAACCGAAATATGAGAGAAAGGCAAAAAGAGGACTGAAGAAAATTCCCAGAGGCGGAAAAGTGCATTACGCAGGCGGTCTGGTGCTACAAAACTGGGGCGCCGCCCCGCCCCACCCGCGACGCTCATAACATTTCTGACGCCTTACCCGGGTTGAATGCTCACCTCTAGCAATCATTAAAAGAGGTGGACTCAGACGACTGGCATCTGGCAATTGAACTCACGCTGAACTTGAACACCATGCCCGTCATCTTGTTCTCGGGGTGAACCCCCATAGCTTGTCCCACCAAAGTGCCTGTGATTGTACATGAGACC
Organism: Aschersonia sp. MBC 877; assembly: GCA_030787035.1. Taxonomy (NCBI): domain Eukaryota; kingdom Fungi; phylum Ascomycota; class Sordariomycetes; order Hypocreales; family Clavicipitaceae; genus Aschersonia; species Aschersonia sp. MBC 877. Next base: position 105,181 of record JARJUA010000103.1, on the reverse strand, counting down.
AAGGTATGCGATACTCATGGACGTGTGAGCATGAGGTCAGAGATCAAAGATATTGGTTCCTTTGTTTTCTCCTTTCCCGACTGGCAGGCACTCCTGTCATGTCGGTGACCACGCTCGAGTCCAGGACTAATTCTACAGGGTTTCAAATTATCTGGTGTGATTTGCCGACAGTTTGTTCGCATCACGATCTCGAATAAATATACCTAATGATCTGCTGAAGCGTGTCATTATGCTAGTGATAATGTTAAACGAACACTTTCTCCGTACTACAGTTGATTTATGGAAGACATGACACATTCTCTTCAAGTTTTATTCCTAGAAAGGTAAGGAGTCAGCTTCGGTTTGAAGGGGAATATAAAAGTATTTCCGGTAGATGTTTTATCTTGGAGTTAAAAAGGTGCGTAATCGCGCTAATGAGCCAAACACGCTAGTGAAAGCGACTCGCCTGAGGTACGCTGCGCCATGCATCGTGAGACACGCGACGAGGCCGATAGTATTCTGGTCTAATACGAGACCCACCTCGTACGAGCTGTCATGAGGTAATTGAGGGGAATATTGTTGTTATTTGAAGATCTCGCCGGGCAGGTTGGCAAATCTGCATTAGAAGACCTGCATAGCAAGCGGAAGATGAACGCGCGTACTCGTGTTAGAGCGTTATACGGCCTCTCGCGAACATAAGCCACACGTAATGCATAAGTCTCAATTTAATCAAAGTTCGGATGTACACGTAATTCTGTCTTCATCTACAGCATTTGACTGCGAAATGAAGTGGCTTATTCTACTTTTACTTCTCTCTAGAGTTCACTTTGGTTCGATGTGCGGCTTGTGGCAGAGCCTTCAATAAGGAAACAGAACCGAGACTGAAAAGATGCAAAAGCCGCGAGACTTATATCCGATAGAAGGGAATTGGAACTGATGTCGGGCGGAACGGGCCAGTGCCAGGCATCTCCCGTCTACGTCCGCACACGGAGCCGAGGGTTGCGCTTTTCCGTCGGTTTGTCAACTATTACTAAAAGTATCTGAATGGTGCGATATCATAGCCACACTCACAGGGCAGACATGACAGCTCATGCAGTGGACATGGCTACCAACGCGCAAATGAAGACAAAGGACCTAGAAATCGGGCACCAGATACGAGATGGCTATTCTCGACCAGCTACTCGCGTCTCCAAATTCTGAACAACGAGTCAAGTCAGCAATTATTCTTGTATAAAGAAGCTTCATGTAGCCTGTGTCCCTCCCCATCTTCCCAAAACACAGACAATCCTACCCCCATCTTTGTCTCTCCCTGCTTTATCCTACCCACCACGATGAAGGTTTTCGTGATCATAGCCGCATTCTTTGCCGTACTATCACGCGCGACTCCAGAGCTGTCCGCGGAGGAACGGCGAGAATGGGAACGGCAACATGCCTTGGACGAGTGCATCAAAGAACTCGATGCTGATTCAGCTAAAATTATTGAAACCTTTGCGAAATCGCTATGCACACATATCGTACGTGACCTTTCCCAAAACACACCAAAGTGATGCATACGTTCCACTAATATGGTTTGCCCATTTCTAGCTCCATGCACAAGACCAGTCCAACAGCTCGTCGGCTCAGGTCGATCTGAAGTGCCAGGAAATGACTCAAGCAATGACGAAGGACACCAAGTACTTGATACACATGGACAATTTTGCCTGGGCGTTTCCTCCGAAGAGAAACATTGTCAGTGCATGCGACCCTCGCGTCTTGTCCAACAAGTAATCACCTTTGCACACCAAACAATGTAACATGATGTGCGAGGAATCATGTTCTTAGGTCGAAATGATATAGTCAAACAGCCCATTCTCGAATGCATGAGTGGCTATATGATGTATTTCAAAATCCTTGGTTGCAAATGTCCGCTCGAAAGCGTGATATCATTCATGTATTTGCATCGTGCTCTTTGCCACGAGTCGAGCCGATGGCCCGTCAGATAACAACATGAACCACCATGTCTCAATCACAGAATGCCCCATCAGACACCTTGATAGAACATTCTCCCGCCGAAGCCCGCAAGTTGAGTACACCAAATGAGTCAAGACCGTGAGCATAGTAGAATTGGTTTGCTTGGCTTGTTACCCTGAGAAACAACAGCTACATCTTCAGAGCATCTTTGAACAACGCAGGCGCTCACACATTACATGCTCACGCTCAAGATGATCAAGATGAACGGACAAAGTCGAACAGACGCTCAAAATGGCGGAGCTTGCTCTCCTATGGAATGGTACCAACGATCTTAGCCTTCGAGGACTCGGCTGCGTTCATAGTTCCACGCTTTTGTGACTTCTTCGCGGCCGCTTCTTCCTTGACTGCCGTGATCTCATCACTACTAAACATATCCCGCCACTTTTTCTCGTTTTCAGGCTTAGGACGAGAAAACAGGTGCTCTGGCTTGCCCAGCCCATGACCGGGTCGGATAGAATCGGCTTCCCCATGGTTCGGAATCACTAGACTTCGGCGCATATTTGTGTATTGATCGAGCGAGTAGTCTCCAGCATACATGCCTTCGTGACAGCAGCTCACAAATGAACGAGGTTTATAGCAATGCTGACCACTGCTGCACACTTGAGTGGTCCTTGTTCGGCGAGGTTGTTATTGAGCTTGTGGTGCCGAAGGAACGTGTTACCAAGCTGAATTGTTGAGGATGCGGCGCGAATTTTAACGGCGTCAAGTTCTTCAACTGCCATTTCTAAACGTGTCGAATGCAGGCTTGTGGTACTTCGTCCAGTCCAGCACAACGTGATTATAATGCCGGGAAGTGATAAACATCACCCTCTACCTAACAAAATTCCCTCAGTTTTTAAGAAGCAAACTATTATTATAGCTCATAGAGGGTTTCTAAGTGAATTCAGTGTCACTATTTTCTAGCTAACAAGATAGCAAGAAAAAGCGCTAGATATAAGAAGGAACCCTGCTATCTGAAGTAGAGTCTCCGAAAACGCTAACACTTTAAGACATTAGAAATTAAGCCCCTTTATAGGCAAGATAATCCATTATGCATAGGCTGTGAAGCTCAATGGGACAATAACTAATAAATACATAACATTATCTTTCCTAATAATCTAGTAGAGCTAAATGTTAGAGCTGCGCCACCATTCCTCCTAATTGTCGGTATAGGCGGCTGTGATAGACTTATATCCTATGCAAGCGTCAAACTATGAATAGATTACTTTGCCTTTGTATCTGGGCAAGGGCACTTTTTTTTTTCATTTGATATCCCTTGTAATACTACGTGGCTAAAGTCGTTGCATAGTACAAATTAGTGCCTGTAATAATAATCTTCATGTATCTGTGTTTTTGTATGGCCTAGTGGTTGAAACCAACAGAAGTCTCTGTCTTCAGGAAGACGCCGTGATTATCTTGCTGTTATTCGATTATGTCCCCGCCTTGGTGGACTCGGCGAAGACAGTTTCTACATCCGTTTCCAGTTTGTTCAATTCTAAGAAGATGCGTTTTGTGTCCTGTGTGGATAGTTGAGCGCAGTCAAGTATTCTGGACCTCCTCGAACTTGAGACTTGAGGCGTCCCCGAGTTTGACAGCGAGATTTTAGTCAAGGCACTTTACAATATGGGCTCAGAGATGCGAATCTTGTTTCAGAACATAGGTAGACAAAGGCAAAAACGGCAACTATAGACTGCTAGATTGGAAAAGAAAGAAGACTAGTGAAAGTCCACCTCGAGGATTGAGGCATCAGGCAGTGAAGCGACATCAAAACGGACTTCGTCTTTTTTGATGATGTCCATTGCACTGCCTTGGCATGGCAGTCTCCGGCTCGGAATCGACTGCCAGCGAGATGAGTCCCTGAATTGAATTGCTGCCTGATCGAGAGATCAGTCACCAAGCCTCAAGCATGCATTTTCCCTCCACCACCCAATCTCTTCCTGGAAAACATATCATTGATTTTTTCGAGTTTATGACTGCTCACAGGCAAGACTCTTCGGTCTCAGACAAAGCGTCGTGGTCGTGTAGGCACATTTTACATGCCCCAGGCTACCAAAGCTGCGCGCTGAACATGCCGCTTCGCTGATGCACAGATACATGGTTTCATGTAGTTACCAGTAGTATTGGTCCACTCCGACTTCTGCCACGAGTATAGCTACCTGTCAGACGTTCGGCACGCCCCATTGTGCCCCTCCCTATATTGCCTAGCCATCTCACGAGTTTCCCTCGACAGTCACCAACCTTTCGCTTGACTCGGAATGACTTCGCCATGGCTTCAGATTAGAGAGAAGGTTCGACTCTGAGGATCTGGCTGCACGTTGCAGTATCTTCAGACATCGTAGCCATCAGCAGCACTTGGTCACTCGGACTCTTCTTCCTATGGTTTGGCGCAAAAAGTTGTTAGCTTTGTCCTGATACACATAGAGAACACTCTGTTTGAACATTTCTGTTTGCTCACTGTCTGCCGGACGCATGCTATAGCAGTCATAACAATGGCTATGATCCCTGCCACCAGGATCCCGATGCTGAGGACCACTTTGGTAAACCGTGGCGATATACAGTCCATCTCTTCGCTTGTTTGGAAGTGTATGGCGAGCTTTCGATGTGGTTCTTCGAAATTCTCTTTAACGTATCTTCTAAGAGTATGATTGCTATGAGAAAGATGTTGCCTTCAGCCAAACGAATGAGAAAAGGTTATTTGCAACGTGGTCCAGCAAGATAGGAGATGTTGATGAGACGTGCTGTTTACATCAAAACAAGAAAAATGCGAATCAGACGCGTTTACAGGATATTAACTTTCTCCTACGCCTTGTGGCGGGACAACAAACACGTCGGCCACTCGCATGTTTCTTGTGGCGCCGGTGGACGATAAACATAGCGTTAAAGGCACGGCAACGGGAGTGAAGAAGCGCTGCTGGTGGGCGCCGCCGCCAGCCACTTTCTTCAACAGAAGAAGAAGCTTCTCAGGTCACGAATAGCCTGAGCCAAGGGGAGATGAGCTCCAGTCTCCACGTGACCAGACCTATCCCCTTCAGCAGGCCTTGGCTTAAGTTCTCTCGAGTCGAACTCAGTCCTTCTTACGTCATTTGATCGTGCCGCCACACTTGTTCTTACACAACAGACTTTGGTCACTCGAAACGGCTGCGAAAGACGAGACCAACCTTGTCCTCTCCTTCCGACATCAGAATGAGGCCGAGCACTTCAAGCGTCGACTGTGGGATCACAGTGACTCCATTCGAGCTTTTTTTAGGCAACATCTTCGCTTCCGTGTAGATGATATATGCACTATCCTCCCCACGGAAGAGTGGATTCAAGGCGGCTTCCAATGTTTGTGTTGTCATAGAGTTAGAGTCACATAGGTTCACTGGGAGATTGATTTTTCGATGACCCATGCCACACAAGCTCGCTGAGCAGCAATACCCTGGTACGTTGATGAGAAACTCAGCTGCGAGGTGGCCACGTATATCTGGATGCAAGAGCATTGCGCCGATACTCGCATTCTGAACCTGCACGCCTTTGGATTCATCAACACTGGACATGTTTGTTCTCCAAGTCGTTCCGTTCGAACGCTTCTTGTACTAATACTTTCATCACAATCCAGTTCACTCATGTTGGGCAGCGACCAGCGCCCTACAGCGTCTACCACCGTTTTTGGAGATGGATTCAACGCCTCCTTCGTCGCCCACTACTCTCAAACTACGTTCGTTAAAAATTTGCGCCAGCGACAGGATTTGCCTACATGCTTTTAGAATTTTTTCTGTCGATGACAGTTGGAACATCACCTGTTGAATCGACCTCGAGTGGATTAGTGCGCTTCCAACGGAAATGCTGAGTGTTCCATACTGGTTGACGAACTGCAGCATTGATGGAATTATCAAAGACGAATATGTGACTTTTTCATGAGACGCGGAAGGCATTTCTTGGGATCATGTGTACGGAAAGCAGCAAGATGCAAGTGGACCATGGTGTTGATATCATAAGCATGATTGAAGATGGTCGGAAATCCAAAGGGGTGTGGTTTTGGGCCTGTGTCAGGTCTATCAACGCCTGGCTTTTTATGTTTGAGGACCATAGTCTCCCAAAATATTCGAACGAAATGTTGATACAGTCCATGGACATGCTGATCGCGTTTCCTCATTTGAATGCAGAGTCGTGGGGCGAGGGTGAGGTGGCCCGGCCAATGAGGCAACTGCTACAAAGCTGCCATTCCCCACCCGGTCAGTCAAGACTTCAACCACCGTTTGCCTGACTGTTTGGACCCTTCACAGTTGGCTGCCGTCACGCTGCTTCAAAACGTGGCGTCATCAAAAGACGGAGCATTCGCGTTCCTCTCGATTGCATCGCCCGAAACCTTGGCCCGCGAAAGTCACAAAGCTGCAGTCATGACCCAGCAGCCTCTGCCCACGTCGGCGCAACCGACAGACATCTACGGCGGTGGTAGGGTTTTCCTCTCTCGCTTGAGCGAAAGCGCGATGCCATGACTGACCATTGTCTGTGCAGATGAGGTATCGGCCCTCGTTCTCGATCCGGGCTACTGCAATACGCGCGCGGGCTTCGCTGGTGAAGATGTGCCCAAGTCGATCCTACCCTCCTTCTACGGGCGTGTCACGAGTGAACCTCAACGCGACCTCTTCGGCGACGAATGTATCCTCCCTCGCGCCGACTACGAAATTCGCAACTACATGAACCGAGACAGCGTCGTTGAAGACTGGGACGTTGCGGCCAAGTTCTGGGAGAACATGCTGATCAAGAGACTGCAACCCGAACGCCAGACTCCATCGTCCAGGAACGGACTGAATGATGATGTGAAGGAGCAAGATGGTGATGGTGATATCGCCATGGAAGACGCCGAAGCTCAGCAAAAGCCGCTCGAGGAAAATCCGCTGCTTATGACCGAGGCGCCCTGGAACACGGCCAAGTCAAGGGAGAAGGCCATTGAGATCATTATGGAGAACTGGGGTTGTCCCGCCTTCTGGCTAAGTCGCACGCCTGTGCTGTCCGCTTTTGCTGCTGGCAAGGCAACTGCCCTCGTCATCGACATTGGTGGCGCCAACACATCGGTCACGGCCATTCACGACGGCATGATTCTTAAGAGATCGATTCAGCGCTCCCCGGCCGGCGGTGTGTGGCTTTCGTCTCAGATCCGAAATATGTGGGAGACGTCAGAGCCCAAAGTGCCCCTGACGCCCACCTTCATGGTCGAGAACAAGACACCCGTAGACGCGCTGACACCTCCACAAGTGCGTCTACGCAAATACAACTTCGACATTACCGACTCTTTCCGAGCCTACGAAGAGGAACGTGTCCTCACCGAGTTCAAGGAGTCCGTGGTCGAAGTGTGGCGCGGCCCCAGCCGGTTCAGCGGACCAGGCAACGAGGAATACGTCAAGACGCAGCCCGGTCGCGTCTTTGAGATGCCCGACGGCTACAATCAAATGTGGCGCGAGCAGCGCTTCAGAGTCACCGAGGGCATGTGGGATGAAAATGCCGGCTATCCCGTGGCCGAGTCGGAACGCCTGACCAAGTCGCAGACGATCCCCGAACTCATTCGAGCGGCCATGGCCGCCGTCGATGTCGATCTGCGGGGCAATTTGCTCGCCAACGTCGTGGTCACCGGGAGCACGAGTCTGATTAACGGCTTCAATGATCGCCTTAACAATGAGTTGATGGCCATGTATCCCGGCCTGAAGGTTAAAATACACGCCGCTGGACTGTCCAGCGAGAGGCGATTTGGTGCCTGGATCGGTGGCAGCATTCTGGCCAGTCTCGGCACCTTTCACCAGATGTGGATATCCAGGAAGGAGTACGAGGAACATGGCGCCGGTGTTGTCGAGAAGCGTTGCAAGTAGAGATCAGAGGGGTAAGGAGCGATGCGAGTCACTTTGTCATAAAAGCCAAGTCGGGTGTCTCGTTTGTCACCTACTCCAAACAAGACAACGATTTGTCGGCGTACGGAGTATCAAAAGGAACGACATTCCTTACGGATTATATTATGGAGAAGTAAAACAAAACGGGGGGTCTATTCAGCTTGTGTTTTGAGGGTTAAAAAGTCAGTATGCCTAACAGTGAAGACACGACACACCACAGATGCCACATGCAATCAACACGGTACCATGATGCCCCCGGAAAAGTCGTTGACAAACTCTGCATGCATCAATCCAATTCCTCCAACGCTGCTGGTCCCTTCTCCCTTTCTTCCCTCCTCTTCTTGACCCAAGATCCCAAATCAGCCCATATCCTCTCTTTCTCAGCCGGCCGCAACGTCGCCGCCAAGCCACTCGTGCTCGTGGCCACAAACACCCTGGCGCCCTCCCACTCGCCCTCGACGCCGCCCATGTTCTCATTCTCATCCTGCCATCCGTACTTGAACTTGGTGCCTACCGGACCTCCATGCCGAACGCGCCATATGCTCTCCCAGATACTCTTCCCCACGACACACATACACTCCGGCCGCCACCGCCGCGCCTTATCCTCCAACACGGCTACCCCCTCATCCATCTCTGCCTTGCTCAGCTCCGCTCCATTGCGACTTGGCCTGGCCACGATATTGGTCAACCCCAGGGAATACAGTTCCGGCATGCGACGGTCCTCTTCAGCGAAGCACCGCCGCGGCGTCACGCCACTCGAGTGCAGGAGCTTCCAGAAAAGATTCGACGGGTGCGCGTAGGCGTGGCCGGTCCGCGCTGTGGCTATGCCGGGGTTGAGCCCGACGAAGAGCACGAGCAGGTCGGGCGCAATCGCGTCCGGGAGGAGGGGGAGGTGCGCGTACGTGGACGGCGGAGCGTAGCCGGCGCTGCTGCGCTTCCTTTTGCGCGAGGGCGGCGGTGAGGGTGGTCGGGACGCTGCTTGGCGTGGCGGGTTGCGGCGCGTCGTCTCCTCGGGGTTGGTGTAGTGGAAGGCGTCGAGACGGAGGCGGCCCTTGAAGGTTGGGGGGGATTGGGCCATGATGGGCACAGGATGGATGGACTCTGGAGAATGCTGGTTTTGGACGGCTTGCATGACGATGTTGTTTAGGTATGGAGCTTGTGCTCCTCCGTTGAGGCGCATGCGCTTGAGCTCGCATTCACGGCGGTCGGGTCACTGCATGGTTCGCCTTGGCTGGACAGACTGCTGGCTGGCTTCCTTTCGGGTGCGGCCGAGAATTGGTTCGTCGCCTTGATGAGCCAATCGAGCGAGACTGTTGTTGATCGGGAAGCCGGGTGGCAAGTTCGGGATGCGCTGACACATTCGCATCCAATCATGAGCCGCCATGGAGCCGTGTCGTCATACGCCTTCAGGACCAGCGATCACCAACAACCAGGACTTTGGCTCACGGAGCTCATTGCGAACAACCTGTACGGAGTACTCCGTAGGTATGGTCTTGCAAGTGGAAGCACAATAAGTTGCCTCGTACACGACATCAGACCAGAAGCGTCTTGTCTTTCCGTACCCCTTTGCAGCACCATCTGCAGCAAGACACTCATCAAGACCACGCAAGAGACTAGCATCCATCCGCACCGCCCCGTCTGCAAGCTGCAGAACCCGACCGTCCTTGGCTGCGGGCCGCAATGTTGGTTCCTGGACAGACGGTGCCGTCGATCGAAGTGAGCAGCAGCTGGGCAGACGGGGTCCGGTTACATGGACAAAGCCCGGTAAAGACGGGATGCCGGTTGCTATTCTAGGCATCCGTGTTCGCCAAGAGAAAGCACGCAAGGGGGCCGCTACTGGGGATGCTGCGCCTCAGAGGCCGAACACGATGCGCTGCTGTCTGACCAGACGCATTGCATTTCATTCGTTCAATGCCAACAAGGACATGGGTTCGTCACGCTCCCAAGCTCGCAAGGGCCTCTGCTCAGAAAACGGCAGTGCGTCGGCGAAGCAATTGTCTCGACTGCCTTTGCTTCTCCTTGTTCGCTTCATTTAGCCAGCAGACAAGATCAATGTGAGGCCATTGGTATTAATGCGCGACTTGAGAAAGGTGCTTGTCACCAGAGCTGCTGGGAAGCAAGTCATGATCACGAAGCAGGGACCAGTAAGAAGGGCAGAGAGGGCCACTCCACCCGCCTCAAACCCTGAACACACCCCACTTTGGCGCAGTGACTGGCCAGGCGCCTGCCAGGTGGCGGGCGGGGCACCTGCAACTGCAACTCGGACCCTGCTCTACCGCCAGCATCAGCTCCATCGCATCGACGTCAGCCCGCTGCTGCTGGGGTGCAGACAGTCGTGTTCATACTTTAACGTGACTGCCATGCAACGCCCCGACCAGCAATTGTTGCACGAGCGGTGACCGTCCAGCTTTCACTGCACGCTCATGAACATCCTCTGAACCTTCGCATTACTCAACTCCTCCTGTTCTCTCCGATTTGCTGTCGTCGCTCTCTATACTCTCTCTTGCCTGTCAAGCATTGCATCTGTCATCCTCTTCGACAAAAACCGCCATCATGGAAAAGGTCAAGCAAATACTCCACGTCGGCTCCAAGCAAAACACCCCTATCGCCATCGAACCCTCGGAAGATGCCCTCACCGACCTGAAGAACAAATACACCGAAGCTGGCCAGCACCACGTCCTCAACTTTTACGACTCTCTCAGCACGGAAGAAAAGGCAGTGCTGTACGAGCAGCTGTCCGGCTTCAATCCCGCCTACATCAATGAGATCACCAAGCGAGCTCTTGGCGAAACCAAGTCAGACACACCAGATACCCTCGAACCCCTCCCTGAATCGGCCCAAGCCAGCATTCTCGACTCAAAGGCCGACGACATCGACAAATGGTACGCCTCTGGCTTGGAGTTGATTGGCAAGAACAAGGTGGCCGTGGTTCTCATGGCCGGCGGTCAGGGCACCCGGTTAGGCAGCTCAGCCCCCAAGGGCTGCTTCGACATCGGCCTGCCATCTCACAAGAGCCTGTTCCAGATACAGGCTGAGCGAATTCTCAAGATACAGGATCTCGCTGCCAAAAAGGTTGGTTCCGATGCCGTCGTTGTGCCATGGTACGTCATGACCAGCGGTCCAACGCGGCAGGCTACCGAGGCCTTTTTCCAGGAAAAAGAGCACTTCAGTCTCGATGCTGCCAATGTCACCATTTTCGAACAGGGCGTCCTTCCCTGCATATCCAATGAGGGCAAAATCCTTCTCGAGAGCAAGGGCAAGGTGGCCGTAGCCCCGGATGGGAATGGCGGCATCTACCAGGCTTTGATCCTGTCTGGTGTTCTCGATGACATGCGCAAGCGAGGCATCGAGCACATCCACGCCTACTGCGTTGACAACTGCCTTGTCAAGGTTGCCGATCCGGTTTTCATCGGCTTCGCCTCATCGCTGGACGTTGACATTGCGACCAAGGTCGTTCGCAAGCGGGATGCCACCGAGTCGGTCGGATTGATCCTGTCCAAGAACGGCAAGCCGGATGTAGTCGAATACTCCGAAATCGACAAGGCAACGGCCGAGGCTGAGGATCCCAAACAACCTGGCCTGCTCAAATTCCGAGCCGCCAACATCGTCAACCACTACTACTCTTTCCGATTCCTGGAGTCGATTCCCCAGTGGGCTCACAAACTGCCGCATCACGTCGCCAGGAAGAAGATCCCATTCGCCGACACCAAAACCGGCGAGACAATCAAACCGGAATCACCAAACGGTATCAAACTCGAGCAGTTCGTCTTTGATGTGTTTCCCATGTTGCCGCTGAACAAATTTGCGTGTATGGAAGTTCGGCGCGAAGACGAATTTTCTCCCTTGAAGAATGCGCGTGGCACGGGACAAGATGACCCCGACACCAGCACGAAGGACATCTTGACCCAAGGTCAACGGTGGCTCGCTGACATCGGTTGCTTTTTCACAGGTGACGGCGGTGTCGAGGTATCGCCTCTCATCAGCTATGTAAGTCGTTGTCGGTTCGGGATATCGGCTCATGGGCCAGGGCTGGTCGTACTAACATTGCGTTTTCCAGGGTGGCGAGGGTCTTTCCGGGATGAAAGGCTCTACTATCAATCTTCCAGCTGTCTTGGAGCGACGTTAGAGGCGGCAAGCGTTTGCATGATGAAGTGACTTTTTTGTCAGAGGGGCACGAGATGTTGTGCAATCGATTGACAAGTCGGTCATTTTTGATAACTGTATGTTCGGGAGCAGAATGCAAGCGATATAGCGGGGGATCCGGCCTGAACCACATCTGCCCATGTTCTTGATACATCGTTCAACGCAGAGCGCAACAGTAATTCGATTTTTCTGTCATTCCACATGCGCATAGCCGAATATAAATTGCCGCCGGGATTGTTTGCATCATGAGTACACCGCATTTACAACGTATCTAACTGTCTAAGAATCCGGGATCTAGATGCAAAAGCTTACTCCATCATAACATGTTGACCCTCGTCCTCCATATTTTCACCATCCATTGTTTTCATATTGTCACAAAAGGTCGATATGCATGCACGTCAGGCAATTTTACGAATCACTCATGCTCGCTGATGAACTTTTCGGCCTCAAGCGCCGCCATACATCCCGTTCCTGGCACAGATCAGCTCTCTTCTCGCACAAACAACAAAGAATACAACCACTCACCCGCACTGGTTATTGCCTGTCGATATCTCTTGTCCTGCACGTCACCGGCAGCAAAGACACCCTCGACACTGGTCAGGGTCGTGCCGGGCTTCGTGACGATGTACCCGTCGTCGTCCATGTCGACTTGGCCCTTGACGAGGACGGTGGCGGGATCGTGCCCAATGGCGTAGAACAAGCCGTTGGCCTCCACGACGTCTTCGCTGCCGGTGGCGTTATCCTTGACGACCAAATGTGTCATGAGGCCGTCGTCCTTGGAGCCTCGTATCTCCGTCGCCTGGGTGTTGAAGCGCACTGTGACCTTGGGGTTGTTGAGCAGACGCGCCGCCATGGTCTTGCTCGCCCGGAGGACGTCCCGCCTCACCAGCACGGTGACGTGGCTGGCGTACTTGGTGAGAAAGGTGGCCTCCTCGGCGGCAGAGTCGCCGCCGCCAATGACGTACAGCGGCTTGTTGCGGAAGAGGGGCAGGGCGCCGTCGCAGACGGCGCAGGCCGATACGCCGTTCTGCCAGTATGTCGATTCGCCGGGGAGGTTCATGCGGCGGGCGGATGCGCCGGTGGCGATGATGACGGCGTCGGCCGTGTGCGTCTCGTCGGGGCTGAATTCGGTGCTGTACCGAAATGGACGTGCCGATACGTCCAGCTTGGTGACGGTGTCGGTGACGACTTGGGTGCCGAATCGCTCAGACTGTTGCTTCATGTTTTCCTGTAGTGGCAGAAACACATCTTCGGATGAGAAAAGGGAGGACATGGGACGGGCCGTCGTGGGGGATGGATGCGTACCATGAGTTCTTGGCCCATGATGCCTTTGGGAAACCCGGGAAAGTTTTCAACATCGGTCGTTGTCGTCAGTTGGCCACCGGCAGCAATTCCATTGGCCATGAAGCCCTCGTAGAGGACAGCTGTCGTGGATCCATCTTAGTATTTCCTATATTCTTTCTCCTGAGGTCATGCCAGACTACTTACGCTTCAGCTCTGCTCGGGCCAAATACACGGCCGCCGTGTGAGCCGCGGGCCCTGACCCAATGACTGCGTCCGGCTGTTAGTCATGGCACATCAAACAGGTATCTGTCTTGTATGTCGACTGGGCGGGGAAGAAGGAAACCAAAGAAAGATGGCAGCAACATACTGACAACCTTGGAATGCATCTTGCGCGCACTCTGGGGTGAAGTCTTCCCGTGTGACGCTGCTGCGGCCGCGATCGATATTCCAGCACTGGATCGCAACGCCCAACCAAGTCTTGAGGCGAACAGCTTGGCGGCTTGCGCTTCCTATATTGTGGGATTTGTCGTTTGCGGGCGCGAGTCAAGGGTACACTTGTTCGGATCGCGCTCTCGTCACGAAGGCGAAGGTGCGAGCTGAGCGGCGAAGAATTCTCGAAATGTCGAGCGACAAGGCGATGATGATTGAACACTGATTGATGTTGGGTCACTCGTGGGTGGTCGCAATGGCTTTTTGAGTATCTGCACGCCTCGAGCACGTAAGAAAGAGGCGGCAAGTATTTGTCAAGGACCAATTTCTAAGCTCACAACGTCGCGTCTGCGGCTTTCTTCGCCCCGCCTTCGCGCCCAAGACATGCACAAATGGCAAATGGTGGGGGTGAATCCATCTCGGTCGATTAGATAAGCACAGCAGCCTCGAGAACTTGGACAGCATTTCGCTCATAATAATATTATTACTGACGCCATTTCGTCAGATCATAACTACTACTGAAATGTCTTCCGTAGTCTCACCGCGGCCGTGCTACTGCTGCTCCTGCTACTGCCCGATTGTACCGGATTTATCGCTATTGTCATGATTTCGTCAGACACGCAGTCAGACACGCAGGGGTCGAGTCACTCGCTCGCGTCATCGCTGCCCGTCCTCGGCACTGCCTTTGCCAAACCTAACCCCCAGCCCGCCGATATCTCTTCTGAAGAACTTGCCAAAGTTTCGTAGATTTTCGTTCATTGTCGCCTTCTCCGCACTCTGCCCTGTCGTGTTGCCAATGTCTCGCGCCGCGCTGAGAAGCCTTTCTCCCAAGAAGCCTGCGTCAAACCTGGCCCCGGACGCTGCCGGGTTCATGCCCATTCCGCCCACACTTGCCGTGTTTCCAGACAACATCAGTGGTGTCATCAACGGCGAGCTCTGCACTAGCTTCCCGTTGGCACTACCGTCTCTGTGAATGCCGAACAGCTCTATGAGATGTGCTTGATCTTGCTTGCGGACACCTTTCAACTCAAGGACCTTCTTGAAGTTGATGTCTGATCCATCGCCTATGTGGATGAGGTACGCCTGTACCAAGCCCTCGGGCGGCGACTGTCGAACTTGAAGCGTCTTGAGGAGCGGATCCATGCGGTTCATCGACTGCTCGACTCGACGCACAAAGCTGGCGGGCGGTGCTTGTTGTGAACCCGATGGGCCGTGGAATGACAGAAGATTGCCAAAAGATTTTGTGAGCGCATACTTGTCAACGAGCATTTGCTGTGCGCCAACCTCAGATATCGGGCGACATTGCACCATATTGTTGACATATGCCGTGGCCAAGTGCTCAACCAAGTGGTCGCAGAAAGCCCGTGCGTACTGTTGCTTCGTCACCAGGGCCAGAATTTCTTCTGCCTTGGTGTTCACATGCTTTATCAATTCTCCCACATATGAGCTCTGGTCGCCGGCACCGTCCATGGTATTCCAGTTAGTATTCTTCATCTCGCGCCAGGTAGGTTCACACTCCAACTCGACAACCTGAACGAGCGCGACAACAGCGGCACTCGCGACACCCAGGAAGGCATCCGATTGGGACGAGAGGTCCACCTGGGCCGCCAACTCGCTGTCTATGCGTTTCTTGATATTTTCTTCCAGCTGCGTAGCGTTGATATGCCAAAAATCGGCCGTGTTCAGCACAAGGATGATGTCTTGAATGGAAGAGGGGTTCTGTGACCCCTTGGATTGCAGAACGTAAAGCAAAACCTGTTGTGCGTATTCCTCGAGATACTTCGACAGTACCTTGGATAAGTCCAGTAATCTGTCGCCCGTCGACAGTTTGGCGCACTGCGACATTGTGAGTTTGTAGAAATGAAAAAGCTCAATGGCTGACGGAATAACTGCATGTGATGAGAATTCTTCATCATCGGGAACAAGTGGCTGACCACGATACTTTGGTATCATGGTAGCCAGCTGTTTATCCTGTGAGTCAACCCACAAGCTCAGATATGGCTCGAACGCCACGGATATTAGACCGTTGAAGCTGTAAGTCTTCTCCTCCGTCGAGCTGAGCGTGTCAATGCTGGCTCTCGGCTCGTTGGAGAATCTCTTCTCCATCATCTGCTCAAAGTCGAGCGTCTCCTGCAGGCAATCCAGCAAAAGATTGACGTCCACCTTGTTCGCATCAGCGCGCCGCATACTCCTTTCCAAAATGCCCTTGAAGTCTTCTCGTGTCCCTTCGGAAAATGCTGTTGCCATGATCTCACCGACGTGCCAGTGAGCTGGAAATAAGGCAGCATGTTCTTCCTCGTGTGATTTGACCATGCGCTTGAACCAGGCGTATCTTCGCCCAATGTTGTCCAGGCTCCCGGCTTCATCGTTTCCACGAAACACTTGACGATACTCGCGTAATTCCGTGTTCACATACCAGGTGATGATCCTTGATTTGGCTGAATCTCCTAGCGCATCCATGACAAGACACGCTTCGATAAGCACGTTCTTCTTGGACGCAACCTCGCCCTTTGCGAACGCCATTTCAAAGTCTTCGCAGACCTGTTCGAGCAGTTCCCGCTGCAGCTCCGAAACCTCGCGACTCAGCGTTGCAATTTGCTCAATACTGCGATAGCTGTTGAAATGTTTCATCAGCTGTATCACGGCCTGCAAAAGACCGGCGCATTCCCGATATTGTCGAGTCTTGGATAGGCCCCTCAATTGCTCAAATGCAGTCGTCAGCATCTGCAGCCTCTTCAGCGCCGTCATGCTCAAAGTTAGATTCCGCTTCGTGCCGTCGAGTCGCTTGATCTCCGCCGTCATTGAGGTGATGTTTTGCTCTGTTTCCATGGCCCGTGACCGAACCGTCTCGATCTTGCGAAAGAGCTCTGCAAGCTCGATTTGTGCAGATTGCATTCTCTCCAGGCTAGAATCCGGTTTGTACGCCTGCTCGAGTTCGAGGCTATTGATCTCGCCAAAGAGAACATTCTGATGTGCTCTGAGACTCTGCGATACTTGATCGATGGAGGACAACGCCGACGGATGGGGGAATAACATGTCGAGGTGATGCGCTGGGTCATAGTCGACTGTTCCGATGAGTGAGCTCTCGGTCTTTGACTTGAATATCTTTGGGGCAAATTTGGCCTGACTTACCGGCCTCTAAAGCGGACACGTTTGCTGTCGACCCATTCATCCTGGCGGAAAGGAAGCCAAGCTCGAGCCCAGGTCCTCATTGAAGCATTTTATGTCTCCGAGGTGCAAGTTTTGTGGGATTGGCGACGGCGGTAGATCAGTTGCGGGCGCGGTTCATCGGCATCTGCGCTTTTCGTTGGGTGCTTTGCTCGAGTCAACTGGCGTCGCTCACCTATTTCGAATAATATTGGTTTCTCACCACCAGCAACCAGCTACTCGCGCCCCACCAACAATGATAGCCAACTAATTACCCTGCAGAATATACAAAGTTGCTGTCGCGGGCTGATCAGGCATGTTACACTGATTAAGGCATTTGTCGCAACAGGATACTTTACCAGGGTGGAATTTCTCTCGCTATCACTCGTTGTCTCAGCATTGACACCAAGGCTTAACCTCGCAATTTGGACTACTTCGGAAGCCCCAGCTTTCTACGCTTGGAAGGTTGTTCAATAAGAAAACATTCGTGGGCAAGGCCTTAACACGCTGTAGCATCTTCTTGCACAAGTAAAGTCAAATCGCTCTTTTAAGACAAGTATACAAAGTCGCTTGTCATGAAGCTCAGATATCAGGGCTTTCGCAGTCATCAGTCTGCTCGGACAAGCTGGATCAGTCCGGAGCAACAGTCCCGTCCATATCTGGGCCGTCCTGCTCCCTGATACCGGTATCCTTGCTCTTCTTCCTCATCGAGAAGCGCCATGAGCTCATACGTCCTTCTCTGGTGTCCCGCGACTTTGACGGACCAAGCGATGGACTGCTGGCAACGCTGTCATAGCTTCGTCCGAAAGAGACAATGTCTTCCCCTAGCTCATCCGCGTCGCCGATGCTCGATCGTTGCTCAGCGGAAGCCAGTCGGTCCGAGTTGGATGCACTACCTGAACCTTTCTTAAAAAGTCCCGATTCCTTCCCAAGCCTGGACGAGAGGCTGAATTTGCCGGAGCTTCCCTTACGGAACAGCTTCCTAACCACGTTTTCCGATTCCTTTACATTGGAAGTCGACACTGAATTCATGTCGGAAGGAGTATTTGATCCAGTCGCTTCTAATTGAAGAGACTCACGAGACTCCGACACGGAAGTTCCCGTGTGCACCGAGTAGGTATCCTTGGACACCCGTGAGTCACATGGGGAATCATCAAGAGTGTGCGCCAGCTCGTTGTTCGGCGTCGAGGCTTCTTTCCCCTTCCCCTTGTCCTCTTTAGTCTTGTCTTTGTTTCGGTCCTTGGTCTTATCCTTGTCCTTTTGAAAGATGTTCATGAACGTGGGGGCCGTAGGGTTCAAATGCTGACCAAAAGCTTTGG
This sequence comes from Aschersonia sp. MBC 877, assembly GCA_030787035.1. Lineage (NCBI taxonomy): Eukaryota > Fungi > Ascomycota > Sordariomycetes > Hypocreales > Clavicipitaceae > Aschersonia > Aschersonia sp. MBC 877. Next base: position 87,027 of record JARJUA010000103.1, on the reverse strand, counting down.
ATCCCGGTAGTGATGCCTGTGCGGCCGTCCCGGGAAGACGAGATCCAATAATACCGACTTGGCTGGCCAAGGTTTGCGGATTTCTCAGATCTTGTTCGTCCAAGATTTCATCATCTGCCGAAGCCAATGTAGTCGTGAGAGCTGTGGTCGAGCCGTGCAAGGAAGGACGTCTCGAACCAGATCGACTTGGCCATAGGTTGTCTTTTGGCAGCCAGAAGCGATTTATAATACCAGACACGTCACTGGGAGGAGCGCCCCAGATGGAAGCACTGTCGGTCGAGGGTCGTGCACGATCCATCGAGTGAATAGATGGCGTTCTGGCATGACCTAGGTCTTCATCGGATATCGCCGAGATTCGAGTACTTTTGAGGGAGTTGACGCGACGGGTTTCAGAGCAGTGCTGCCCCAGCTCATTCTTTCGTGTTGGGGAGGTTTTGTTCATCCAAGGTAGGTATTTCCATTTGCTCTCCTGTGATTCGAGTTCTTCAGCGCCGCGGGGGAATGACTGGCTTTGGCTGGACTTGAGTGAGCCGATGGGCGGTCCAGCATCTTCAGAATCTTTCGGAACTCGACGGTGAAAATTAGACAACAAACTGGAGAGCCTGAGTCCATTAGACGGCGCGGCGACTGGTGACGGACTCATGTTCAGCGGCAGCCGCTCGTTCGCGTCCACATACTGTGGAAACGGCAGGTTTTGACTCGATCCGTGCGGACTGGAAAAGACCTGAAATGACGGTGTGGGAGAAACTGGCGAGCGAGGGTCGTCTCCGTCGGCCGTCAATGGGCCAGACAAAGCTTGGTTCTTGAATATCTTCTCATTGTCCAATTCTTCTCCATCATCGAAAATGTTGGAAGGGAGTAAAGTCTGTGCAGATGGACTCAAGGGGCCACCAGTCGCCTTGAGCTCAGCCTCTGAGTGGCCTGTTCCGTCTGCATTCGATGGCATATCGAGAAACAGACTTGGGCTGAAGCCAACTTGACTGAACCCAGTCTGACCTGGCAAAGTCGGCTCGGCATTGTTCATCGGCGGTGAAGACATAGGAGTGCCTCCAAGGCCTCCACCATTCCCCAGGTAGCTTGACCGTTTACTACCGGTTTGTGGAACCGTGTTGGGATCATACTCGATTCCCGCTGAAGGCGGCTGCTGATAGAAATTGATGCCAGCTTGTTGCTGTCGAACGGCCAGCTGTTGCTCGAGGGAGCGGATTTGCGATTCCAAAAAAGATCCATGTCTCACTTCCGCGACGAGGCGGTCTTGCAGATCTTTGCGGGCCAGATCCCATTCCCGTCGTAGCTTCGAGTTGTCTTGCTCCCATTTTTCGTCAATAGCGCCAGGGAGTTGTTCTCTGGATGCTTTAAGCTTCTGTAGTTGTTTGCCTTTTTCCTTGAGCTCTGCTTCGAGCGCTGCGCATTGTTCTTGAAGATCCGCATTACCAGAATCTAGATCCGCAAGTTTTCGATCCCTCTCTTTCTCCATGTCCGTCTTTCGCGCCTCAAAACCTTCACGATCTCGCTTCATCCGCTCGAGATCCTCTTCCACTTTTGAAATGCCTTCCTGAATTTTGATCTTCTTGATTTCCCTCTCCCTTAATTGCTGCTCCTTCTTTTGCCTTTCTTTGTCTGCAACTCGCATTTGCTCCATGGTTGTCCTCATCGCGGTTCGGAGCCGAGCAGTCTGTTCCTCTTTCTCTCTTAACGCCTGCCGTTTGCGCTCTCTTTCCCTTCTGAGATCTCCCTCCTGTTGAGAGGCCTCATTTTGTTCTTTTGTGAGTAACTGTATGGTGGCCTCAATCTCTCTCCGTACATTCTCGAATCTTTCGTTCAATTCCGGCAAGGGTAACTCCGGCTCTGTAGACACAGGAGTTCTCGCCTGCGTTTGATCTACTGTGGGCACCGCCGGCGATTGCCGGCGATTGAGAGTGTTCCGCCGTTGGCCAGAGGTAGCGTTGGGCGTCTCCCTCGAAGCACTAGTGACGCCGTCGAGAACGGGTGTCGCTTCTACGGCAGGTAAGGCAGTGCCGGGAGTGTCTGATTCGTCGTCATCGTCGGCATCAGCGAGCGAGTGATCTGACTGAACAAAGTTTGTTGGCAGACGCGAGTTGCCCAGCCGTGGACGGCCGTCCTTGCCGAAGGTTCGGAATCGGATGACGGGGCTGCCAGAGCGAAAATTGTTGTGGCCAACAGCGACGACTCTGATGTTGTAAAAATGATTCGGCCTCAGGCCGGTGATGGTGATTCCTGCCTCATTTCCTGTGGCCTCTCCGACTGTCGCGTTCTGGTTAACATGCCGTGCCATTAAAGATAGTGACGCTTGCGCATTTACCTTGAACACCGTTCACCTGTATCAAGTATTTGGGAGCTAGTCTATGAGAGTTTGGTCGTGCCCAGGCGAGTGTCGCAGAATCAGCTCGAATGCCGGCAAGACAAACTTCTGGTGCCTGTGGAATATCAATATTCAAGATGTCGACGAGTTCAGTGACGGGCTTCATCAGCGTCTGCCAAGAGCGATAGAGAAGCCTATGGAAGAACATTATGTGTTATCAGCCTCTCTGCGAAGGGTGAAATGAAGTTTCCTTCCCGACCAGACGCCTCAATATCAACGGCATGGGTACACTTACCAGGTGACAGCGCCCAGAGTCAAAGCCATCTGGAAACGGTCATTGTGCGAAGCGTTGAGGACAGCCGCATGGGCGCTAAAAACCAAGTGCAACATGAGTTTGCGACCGACAGCGTCATACAATATGGCGGTAATTATCGCTGTGACAAAGACATGAAGAATCTTTCGGATGCGGCCAGCGAAGCGGCTACGCAACCACCACAGGCTGAGCAGGGCGACGAAGAGCGTGAGTCTGAGTGAGGAGTCCCATGACATGTTACCAGCCCCCACAAGTATGGTGAGCGAGGGCAATAACGTGGAAAACGTTGAGGAAGTCAACCGGGCCGTGGGCGTCTTGAAAGCAGGCCGGTTGACAGAATTGTGTTCGGACGACGTGATGCAGGAAACAAAATACGTTTACTGATGCAGTCTCCATCGAGAATTGCACAGCACCTGACTTATTAGTGGCCCAACCAAGCTGTCCGTGCTAGTACATAACAAGAATACATGGACGGAGTACTCCATAGTACTTTATGTATGCGGCGGGGTGGCCGTGGCCAACTATCGGCTCTGACTAAGCGGCCGATTTGCAACAGCAGCCCACTGTAACATGGGACGATCCCTCACACGTAATCCGGGCAAAGGGATACCTGGGCTGTGGGCACCCAATGATCCTTCGTTTGCGTCCTTGCGTCAACCCAAGGTGACAGCGTGGTCTTGAGATTTGCGTCGACCGTATGTGTCAACAGACTTGGTGATCCTCCACCGGCGGTCCTCGAAATGTCTTGTCAAATTGGCTTGGCGACGTGATGACTGCGGACGGGAGCTGTGCTACCACAATCGAAGCAAGAGCAGTGCCATCGAGCAGAAGCTTTCCTACAACTGCATACTCTCCGGCGTTTCAAGTCCGCCGATCGCAACGTTCCAGCTTCACATACAATGTGAACATGGTCGGACAGTGTAAACGACGACTGAGAACGAGTCCACGCGAACAGACTGTAGAGTGAAAAGATGCAAGCAGCCAACCAACTCACCTTGATATGACGCCTGCGCAACGCCAGCTTTATTTGCGAAGCATGACCAGGTCCAGAAACTCCTTCAAAGGTCTTTCGGTACAACTAAGTATGATTGCGGCGTGATAATCTAGAAATGGAGAATAAGCTGCTGGTCTTTCAAGGCTACTGGTACGGCAAAATCTGTGCTCAGGCTCAAACAAAATTCACGGAGTTTGGAGTCGGGGCGGACTTCTTTTCGGACAGAGGACGAAGCATCGGTAGATCTTGATTCACTTACATGAGCCACTCAAGCGGCCTTTCATTATGTTAGGTGCCCTCTCAGCCACGGCATACACAGAAGACTGAATGTTGCCACGTGGGAAGAAGGGAATAACACTGGCATCCGCGACGCAAATGTTCGCCGACCCTTACACACGAGGTTCGGATCTACGACGTCTTCCTTCTCGAGGGCCTGGACGTGTCGAGCAATGAAATCCAAAACGGCCGGGTGAGAAAAGGAGCGCGGCATCAGGCTCGGCAGGGTTTATATTGGAAGATCCGCGCGAAAAGGGATGGGACTGTAAACAACCAAGGCTGGTCATCTGCTAGACCCGCTGGCGTCGCCAGAAAGCGATTGTTCATGGATCAAGACTCGAACGGACAGAGAAGACAGACTCACTCAAGCTTCCCAGCATCTTTTTTCTTGCTCCAACACCACCGCGCGGCCAGCAATGCCCATCGTTCAGCAAATGAAAGGGACATAGTAATGAAAGGAGCGACGTGGGCCAGGAGTCTGACGAAGAACGACATTGAGGACTCCGTAATGGCTACTCAAAGTCTTCATGTCACTTTTCGTTACGCCGCATCGCTGGCTTCTCAGACTATGGAGACTGAGAGCTTGTATGAAACTACCAGCCAAAGGGTCTTCATCTTCAAAATCGAAGAGCGATCTGTCTAAGGCTTCGTCCTGGGGAGACAGGCTTCTTAAATTCGCAAGCCCACTCGTGGCGGTGGAAAGGCAGTGTTTCGTGCTGCAGATTTCAATCAGGCTAAGTCAAAAAACACCACCACTTCGTGGATAGGGAAATGAGTCATCGGCTGGCAAGACGATGTCTCGCTGTTGAGGAAAATAATCGCCATTGTTTCCTCGTATCAAACCTGGGACATTCTCAAATCTGTAAATCTGGGGCTCTCATCTTGTCACAACACGTACACCGCTGCGCCAAAAGGGAATTCCGCAATTGAGGGTGGCTTGTACTGATCTAACTACTGCGACACATCTGCAATGTTACGATTCAAGCGCCGAGATGTCAGCAGAATCGAGATGTACATCTAGCAGGTCTCTGATGGATGCGATAATGTTCCATCCACATCCTGGATTCTGGAAACTGTCTACGATCGAAATAAGAAGCTATGCGACTTCCTTTTTGAACAAAAAATGTACTTATGTATATCTTGTTATATTGGTCCTTATCGGAAGTCAAGAAAAGCATACTGGCTCAAATCGGAATTGCCTGTGATCCACTGTTGTAGCTGCAACGTGCAGTTGGGTGCCTTCCGTCAAGCTCGGGAAACTGCGAAAGCTCATTGGCCCTGGGCAATGCCGTCCCCATTTATTAATGATCCTGCCGACTTCCAGACGACCAGACAAAGGCACATGATGGACTGGAGACTGGCATTTGCCTTCCTATAGTGGAATTTCTCCTTGACTGCCCCGTCATATTACACGCTGCGAGGAATCGATTTGACAGCAGTCGGTCTCTGTACCACAGTCCAACCGCCTCTCGCCACTCGCGTCATCATTGCAGCCTCCCCTTGTCCGATTGAGTATTCTCCCTCCCCTTTGGCGCTCCTCACGTCAACGCCCCCTCTTTACCGAGACAGTCCAAGGAAGGAGGGGGAAACGGGAACAAAGGGCGGAACCGGGGGATTTTGCTTGGAAGGACCTCCGCGGTCTGCATTTCAACAATTCCGGGCAAATTTGACCTGACTGCAGCGCCCTTGTTGACGCACTTCTTGTGCTGAACCCCATCTCCTCGATCGAGTTCGAGAGTTGCCAGCACTCAAAGGCGGTCGTCAAGCTAGCAGCATGCAGTACGTGCGAAACATCAGCGACTCGGTGTCGACAGCATGGAACTCGATCAACCCAGCTACGCTCAGCGGCGCCATCGATGTCATTGTGGTGCAACACGATGACGGCACTCTGGCCTGCTCGCCCTTTCACGTGCGTTTTGGCAAGTTTTCGCTCTTGCGGCCGTCCGACAAGAAAGTCGAGTTCAAGGTCAACGGCGTCAAGCAAGACTACTCCATGAAACTCGGGGAGGGCGGCGAGGCTTTCTTCGTTTTCGAGACTACCGAAAATATTCCCGAATCTCTCCAAACCTCTCCCCTCGTCTCCCCCGCAAACAGTCCTGGCTTAGACCCCTCAGAATTGACATCTGGACTCGATGATCCGGATTTACTTCAACTTGATCAAGAACTCCGGGTACCGTCGCGTCCCGTACCGAGTGTGCTGCAAGGCCAGCGCAATGAAAACGGTTTGCCTCTCCTGCCTTCAAGGCCATGTGCCTTACCCTTCCTGGCGTGTGCTTGACTGAAACCATTTATTAGACGTCATCACCCCGATTTCGACCTCGCCAGACTTCTCGAAACCGCGGTCCGCCTCCAATGAATGGTCTTCGGCCTTGCAGAGACCTCGCAGCGAAGATATACTTCGAAACTCAGCGAGATCGAGAGCGCAGGAGGGAGAAGGCGGCGAGGACAAGAAGGAGGCGGCGGATCACAACGGATTAGACGATACACATATTCCTCCGGCCCTAGGCATGGAACGTGCCCAGACCCTGGCTAAAGGGCTCTCGGCGGCCAACATCCCCAGCCGTGTGACCGAGACTGGCGATCTCATGCTAGACATGACCGGTTTCAAAAGCAGTGAAGAAGACATGCTTCGGGCCGAAATACTCGCCAGGAAGATTCTCTCCGAAGAGTTGGAAGGCAATTACGACATAGGCTCGCTCTTTGGCTTTGACGAAGAAGGCAATCTCTGGATTTATGGTAGCGAGGAGGCCAAACAGGCCGCCATGAACAAGACAATCGAATCCTCGCTGAAGGCACATCGACACAACACTGCCGCAGACGCTATATCAGACCCGGGCTATCACAGTGACGGGAGTGATGTAACAAATGACCCTCCTGTTCCTTCACACCGACGGTCAGAATCTGACGCCGGGCTATCGGGACTGCAAACCCCTCCCCATACCCCATCGGGGTCTGGCTATACCGGGACACCTAGGATCAATTACGCGAAGACGCTGCGCTTGACTACTGATCAACTCAAGGCGTTAAAATTGAAAACGGGGGAAAACTCCATGAGCTTTACCGTCAATCGAGCTACCTGTGCTGCGAACATGTTTCTATGGAAACACGAGACGCCCGTCGTCATCTCCGACATTGACGGTACTATCACCAAGTCGGATGCTCTAGGACACGTGCTTAACATGATTGGTCGAGACTGGACGCATACCGGCATTGCCAAGCTGTATAGCGACATTGCCCAGAATGGTTATAACATCATGTACCTCACTAGTCGGTCCGTCGGTCAGGCTGACACGACGAGAGCCTACGTTAATGGCATTGTCCAGGGCGGGTGCAGGATGCCCCATGGCCCGACCATCCTATCTCCAGATCGCACAATGGCAGCCCTCCGCCGGGAAGTCTACCTGCGACAACCTCATGTCTTCAAAATGGCCACACTTCGAGATATTAGCAATCTCTACGGCCCAGATCACAGCCCATTCTACGCGGGCTTCGGCAATCGTCTGACTGACCAAATCTCGTATCGAACCGTTGACGTGCCGAGAACGAGAATTTTTACCATCAACTCGAACTCAGAAGTGTCCCTAGACCTCCTGAGTCTCAACAAGCTCAAAATGAGCTATGTCAACATTAACGAGGTTGTCGATCATTATTTCCCGCCTGTCGCTATGTTGGTCAAGGGCGGCGGCGAGAACTACACGGACTTCAAGTACTGGCGAGACGAGCCTCTGGAGCTCGACGAGTTTTCAGCGAGTGACAGTGACGAATCGGACATCCAGGCCGACAACGAAAGTACCTACACAGAGGGCGACGACGAAGAGTTCAACGACGGTCTCGTCGACAGCTACATCTCCCGAGACTCGATAGACGAGAGCATCGACGATGGCAATGTCGAAGATGATGATGAGTACCAAGACGAGGATGAAGGCGAATTTGAAGACGAGAATCCTTTGGACGCTGAAGAAACCCAAGTCCTAGGCCGTTTGTCAAACACCAACCTCTCGGACAGCAGTGTCGAAGAAGACGTCGGAGCCGAGCTAATTACAGGGGTTGGCAACATTTCTCAGGAGAAAAAATCATGAAAACCAAGCGTCCCCAAGAGAGAGACTCGCCCAAAGGACAAAGACAAGCAATCAAGCTGTCGCCTCTCAATGAGTCGGGGCAGCATAACCAAAATTGTAGTACAACTTCTAAGATTGAAGCTACTATTGCATTGCACCTTCCGATTGATCTGGGCCAGGACATGGTGTTGGTGCAATGAGGAGAGCATGACAGGAGGTGTGCGTATGTCATAGCGTGGCGCGTTATTTTGTTCTGTCATTTCGCATGCGCTCGAACACATCGCATAAATCTTCTACGCCAGCAGCCTTTTCATAGAAATCATTTGACATGTGAATTACGAGCTCCATGATTGCAATTTCTGCCTGTCTTCTCTTCTTCGGAGCCCCGGTGACGTGTTTCAGTATGGAATGAAGTTGTAGCTTGTGTAAGAAATGCAGCACCGTATCCAAATGGAAACTTTTCATTCCCGCCCAATACCCATTTATCATTGATCAAATGTTCCGTTACAAGTTTATGCAAGACCAGCGCCGCTGATGTGCTTGAGTCGAATCTCCACGGCCCGTCTGTGCGCTTCCAGCTCCTCCACCCTGGCCAGCTGCATGACTGCCGAGCCGACATTCTTGAGCCCTTCTGCCGTAAGGTTCGAGCACGTAATGTGTTTCATGAAGGATCCAAGGTTCACGCCCGAATACTGCTTGGCAAAGCCGTACGTGGCTGTCGAGGAACGGACTGTTAGTGAGCACGTATGGGCAATCAGTTGGATGTAACTTACGAAGAGAGTGGTTCACGCCGGCGGAGTAGTCGCCGACGCTCTCGGGTGTCCACTGGCCGATGAAGACGCTGCCTGCGTTGACGACGTGGTCGACGGCCTTGGCGGCGTCTTTGATCTGCAGAATGAGGTGCTCGGGCGCATACTCGTTGCTGATGCGCATGGCCTCCTGCAGCGTCTTGACTTGCACCGTGACGGAATGGGATATGGCGCCGCGCACGATGTCCACGCGGGGGAGGGCCAACGCTTGGCGGTGCACCTGGTCGTCGATGGCGGCGAGCTGCGGCTCGTCGAGGTCCACGGCAATGAAGACGACTTGGCTATCGACGCCGTGCTCAGCCTGGGAGAGGAGATCGGAGGCCACAAAGGCGGGGTTGGCGTCCTTGTCGGCGATGACGAGAACCTCGGACGGCCCCGCGGGCATGTCGATGCTGACGCCGGCGTTGGTGTCGTTGGTGACGTGCATCTTGGCTGCCGTGACGAACTGGTTGCCCGGGCCGAGGATCTTGTCGACCTTGCTGACGCTTTCGGTTCCGTACGCCATGGCGGCTACGGCTTGCGCGCCCCCAGCGAGCACTATGCTTTCTGCACCGACCTTGTGCGCGACGTAGACGATCTCGGGCGTGATGCTGCCGTCCGAGCGAGGGGGCGAGGCGAGGACCAGCTTCCGGCACCCTGCGACCATGGCTGGGACACCGAGCATGAGGGCAGTGCTGGGTAGGACTGCTGTGCCGCCGGGAATGTACAGCCCGACCCTTTCGATTGGTCTCGAGAAACGGCCGCATACGACGCCTGGCATTGTTTCGACTTGCAAAGGCTTGTCTTCTTTCTGCGCTGCGTGGAACTTCTTGATGTTCTCGAATGATGTGTCGATAGCCTTGATAGTCTCGGCGTCCAGAACCATAAGCTCCTTGGGAAATGGTGCTTTGATCACCGGCGACTTCAAGGACGTTGCCTTCTCGAATTTGTGAGTGTACGAAAGCAGGGCCTTGTCGCCGTTCTTGCGAACATCGTCGATGATGGGGGTCACAATCTGGAGTATCGTCTCGGGAGACTTTTGAGAGGGTCGTTGGAGGGCCTGGAGAAGCGCAGTCTCGGACGCCTTCGTAGAGTCTACGCGCCTCATGACGATTTTACCCTCGTTCGAGGCTGCAGCCGCCGAGACCGGCGCGGCTTTTGAAGGCACAGGATCTCCGCTCTGAATTCCCTCCTTTTCTGCCCATCTACCTTTGGCATTTCCTGGCCGTCTAGTCACCTTTAAACTCTTTGCGTCAAGGTTTGCCTCGATATCAGCCAGGGTGGCACCAGCGCCGATTGCTTTGGTCAAAGCAAAATAGATCAAGTCGGCGGCCTCGAAGGCAACTTCCTGCACGGTCGTGGCGTCACAAAGCTCCTCGGCTTCCTCCATGATTTTCGCCCGTAGGAGCTTCTCATCGGAGAATAATCTCGCAGTGTAGGATCCTTGGGGAGCAGACTGCTTTCTGGACAACAAAGTTTGTTCCAGGGCTGGGATGCCACTCAAGTTTCCGAAGCAGCCAAACTGCTGGAGGTGACAGAATCGACCCTTCTGCTTCACGACAAACTTCAAGGTGTCGTTGTCGCAATCGAGAGCAATGCGGACAAGCTCCTGTGTATCTCCCGACGTTGCGCCCTTGAACCAGAGGCCTCGTTTACGACTTTGATATACTCCGGTCTGAGTTCTCAGTGCTTCAAGTACACTCTCCTCGCTACTGTAGGCCAACCCGAGAGCCACGCCGACCTCATCGGTGACAACGGTGGGAATAAGCCCGTCCTGGCGATCTGACTTCCAATATGTGGCGATAACTCTTGAGAGCAAGAGTTGGTCTGAGGCAGATTTGTCGGTTGTGAGGCCGGTAGACGGAAGAATCGGGATAGCATTGGCTTCTTGCGCGGCTTTGAGGAACTTTTCGAGAGGAGCACCATCAACTGGAAGTAGGTAGAGATTCTTGACTTTGCTTGACGCAGCCGACGCGATAAACTTTGACGACTCAGCAGCTGTCGGGTCAAAGTCTTTGATCAGCAGACCGTGCTCTGAAGCCGCCGTGATATCTGGACTCGAGACGACGGGCAGCACTCTTTCACCAAAGTCCGCGTATTGAGGTAGGGCTTCGGGCGCAACGAAAACCTTGCGTGCGCCCCGATCGAGGAGGGCGATGACATCATCCTGGGATTCGAGAGCGCTGGCGTCCAGGTGAGCATGAAACTCGTAGTTGTGGCGATCGAAGAAGCGGAGGAGTTTCTCTTGAATCTTTGGTTGAGCACAAAAGAAGGGATTGCCAAGCAATGACACTTCTTCGCGCGTAAGGCCGTCGAGATTTGCCAAGCCGGGGGGGACGGCGACGCTGACGAGGAACGGCAGGGGCAATTCGGTCTCCATGGCGAGCTCGTGTCGGAACCGTCGAGAAACCACAAACACAATAGAAAAGGAGTCAATTGACTACATGTGAGAAGCTCAATAGGCGAGATCACCAAAAAAAAAGCCCCGAGAGCAGATGACTCAACCTCTGATGAGATGCCGGGGGGAGGACGTTGGCGGGGCAGGGTCAGCGACTTCTGCCCCTCCAAGATCGGCCCTGACGAGGAAAAACCCTCCTTTCCAGAAAAAGAAAAAGAAACAGCTTCTGTCATGCGTCACCGTAATCGCTGGATGTGGGGCCAGGCTGTGGGGGGTGGGGTGTGCACATTGGAGGATTAGCTAGGAAGTCGCGGATTAACAAGCCGCCGGCGCTGCTGCTTCGCGAAGGCGTGTCCTGCAAAACAACTCCATCAAGTGCACCGCTGGATGAACCTTACCAACCCGGCTCATGTGCCCAAATATGCCGCCGGAGATTGAAATGATCTTGATGCTTCACAGATGAGCGCTACTAGGCTTATTGCAGTCTCTACATCCATCTCACCTCCTTGGGCATCCCCATACGCGGAGTCAATATGGCTTCAAGTCAACCGCAAACTAACGGCGTCACAAACACAAACAACACACCACAGAACGGCCCAGCCTCACAACCGTCGGCTCCCGCACAGCCATCAAGCACAGCAGATCCCCGACCGCGCGACTCGCGGCTCATCGAACTACTGCTCACTTCTCAAGGCGTCACGTCATACGAGCAACGGGTTCCTTTGTTTCTTCTCGACTTTGCCTACAGACACACATCATCTGTCCTCACCGACGCGCTACATCTCTCTGGGGACCCGTACGTCACGCAAGCTGGGTCCAAACCCTCAGCTCTTTCGGGAGCGACTGCCGTTGCTGCCGGCGACGCCCCCATCACCGCCAACGGTGTGAAGCTCGCCATAGGTGCTCGCCTTGGGTACCAGTTTCGTGGAGGCAGCAGTGGAGGCGGCATCAGTAAAGACTACATGATGGAATTAGCCAGAGAGCGAAACCAGATCGGCTTGCCCAAGGTGGCTCCCAACGAATGGGGCGTGCGGCTGCCCAGTGAACGCTTCGTTCTAAGTGGCACCAGTTGGGGTTTGAAGAGCACTTGGGACGAAGATGGCACTGATGATGACACGGATGGGGACCAAGATGGTGATCCAATGGAGGGCGTACAAGGCCCGGAGTTGGAGGATGTGGGTGGTGAAGAAGTTGAGGGGGGTACCTTTGTGGATGTTTTTGGCGACGACGTTGACCAGGAGATGGCTGAGCCAGAGACGTTGGTTTGAGATCATGTCGCGACGCAAAGGAGCCCGTCTCGGTCTCGCCTCTTTTAATGTTTTCCATTCTTGGTTGTACAGCAGATCTCTGGCAGGCGTTCTTGGCGCTTCAATTTTGTTAAAAGGGTACTGAGATTAGCACAGACGTGCTCAATTTAGACGGCGATAGTGGGAGCTTCAAGATGGTTCTACCATATGCGACGCACGCTGAATGTTACCACCGACAACCGATATGAATGAACAATTATCGAATCCCACAGCCAAGAACATCGATAGTTGGAATAAAAAAATGACTTCTTTATGTTACACTGTGCCCTCATTTTATAACGGTATCACATAGTCTATGTCCGATTGCCACTAGATACTGAACCTGCTGGTCTAATGTCGGCTCAGAACTTGGGCTTCATGGTGTTCCGCAATCTTTGGTAGTCAAACAACGCTTCGATGTTCCCAACCGCGCTGATGGCGATATCCTTGTCCCAGAGCTTGCGATTCGCAAAGTCCATCACGTCAACCTCGCTGATTGCGTCGATCTTGCGCTCAATTTCACCCGGCAACATGCGGCGGCCGGTAGTGATGAGCTGACGACCAATGTCCTCTGCGACGGCGGTGGTGCCGTCCAGAGAGAGGAGGATGGAGGCCTTGAGCTGAGCTTTGGCTCGCTCGACTTCAGCTTCGCCAACATTTGTGCACAACCGCATCCATTCGCGCATGGAGAAGTGAACCAGATCGTCCAGGTGCGTGATGTTGTCGGTGCTGAGATAAATGCCCCAGAGGCTGGGTCAAAAGGTTAGCATTCACGAATTCTTGAACCCAAGGGACGCGCCGGCGAAACAGCAGAAACAACATACCCTGTATCACTATAACTGGTGGAAAAGCTCATGAAGCTATTGGCCAGCTCGTGTCTGTGCACAAGACCACTGAGCTTACTGCCTTGATGGGGAGCATTGCCCATGGCCTTGTCATAATTGCCCACGATGGCTTGAGTAACGAGCGCAGTGAAGTAGTCTTCAGAGTTCCAACTGACACCTTCGACAGCCAGGGCAACATTGGCGGTGCCCATGGTATCATCCCGAACACGAACGTCAGAGCCAATGAAGTCAGCCTTCTTTTTGGAGAAGAGGTAGGCTTGGTTCTCGGGACCTTTGCTGGGTAAGCCCGAGAAGTGCTTTTCTGCCAACTCGACGAGCTTTTCGTGGGGAATGCCACCAGCTCCAACGAGCACCATGCGGTCTGCAGTGTAATTGTTCTTGATATATGTGGTGAGCTCGGTTCGGGTGATATCGCGGATGTTCTGGCGAGGGCCCAGAATTGTGCGGCCTAGGGGCTGATGCTGAAAAGCGGTGGCGTGCAAGTGGTCAAAGACGACTTCTTCGACTTGTTTGTCGACCTCCTCGGACTCGCGGAGTATGACATCGCGCTCCCGCTCGATGGCAGACTCCTCCAGCTTGGAATGTTGCAAGATGTCCGACAAAATGTCGACGCATTGAGGTACATCGGAGTTGAATGCCTTGGCGAAGTAAACGGTGTTTTCGCGCTGCATATTTCTATGAGCCTCCAACATGACCACACGGACCACGAGCCCTGTTCTAACTTACTGAAGTGTAGGCGTTGAGATGGCCGCCCATGTTCTCAATCTCAAGTTCAAGTTGCTGCTGTGATCTTCGTGCGGTTCCCTGGAGGAGTTTCATTTAGTGTCTCGGTTTCTGGCTGCTTTCAAGGGAATTGCTAGATGTTGTTGTACCTTGAAAGCCAAATGCTCCAGAAAATGTGCCGTGCCGTTGTTCTCATCAGTCTCGGCTCGGGATCCGGCATCAATCCAGACGCCAACGGTCGAGGTCTGAGCCCATGGTGAATGTTCAGTGGCGACCTAAAAGATTCACGTTAGGCGATTCTGCTCATCGAATGCCGGGTCAAGTCAAACGATGCATTGCGTAATACGGACCGTCAAGCCGTTCTTGAGAGTTGTCGTTTGAGTTTTGCCGACACTGGAAGGAGTCGCGAAGCCCCGGCGCAGGGTCCCGGCAGCCGACAGACTGATCTGGCTCCGCAGGCCCCTAGGGAGGCTGAGTGCTAGTCTGCGAGAAGCCATGGGAGGACTTTGGCAGAGATTCGTGGATGGATTGAGTGGTTTGACGAAATCTTTCGACTCGGCTCGGCTAGAAGCTTTGCTGGGAGCGAATTGTAGCCTGAAGCACCAGGTGTCCAATTTTTTGCCCCTTCCGATCAGCTCCGAACGCCTGTCCAAGACGCGGCGAGCCAATCAGAGGGCGAGATTACTCAACTGATCAACGGCCCCATTTGTGTGTCTTTCGCTGCACTTGTATGCACTGGGAGCGGATTAGGTACGTACCGCAAGGGAGGGAGTGATGTAGGACCGTGGCGGCGCCATGAGCATGCTGCCGGTGCCAGTTTGTGGCCTTGATGCTGCTGTCGTCAGTGTCAGACACAGCGACTCTGCCATCTTGAGCAGATGAGATCATAGCCTTGCCTTTTTGAAGTTTGCGCGACCTCAACCTGGCACGGCGAGCTGTCACCACCGATACATCCCGTCTGGTGCTTTTCGACCCTGGACGAAGGGCCCTTTATGAGCAGAAGCAGAAAGCCAAGAGAATCACGGATCGACGCGGCAAGTCACAAGAGGTGCCGTACCGCCTTTGGTTCTTGAGAAGTCTTCCCCCGGCCCAGTTCCATTCCGTATATTCCGGCCTTTCTCTCCAATGCGCCGGCGGCTTATCCGTGGCTTGATCTCTCGGCCAGGGAAACAATCTTCTCGTGCAGCCGCAACAATGAAGCCTCTGATTCAAAGCTTCCCTTCATTGGGCCAAGTGACGACAACAAAAAGCGGCAACGTTACCCTGATAGCGTTGCTGGAGGCGTCCGCGGAACTAGCCCACGACCCTTGGGAAGTCTCATTGTGGATTTCCATAGATGATGGTGACTGGAAGGAATCCAAACTATCCAAGATCGAAGACGGGTCAGAGCTCAATCCTCAAGCAATACATAGCCAGAATCAGGACATGTCTTGTCTATACTTCTCTTGCTCGCTGTCCCTGACGAGGAGCGCTCGATTTACCTTCCATTATCGTCAAAGAGCTCAGAATCCTTGGACATGGGTTCGTGACCAAGGAGGTCTCGGTGATGGCATTATCATTGTACAATCTTCTGAAACCTCTACCAGGTCTGCTAAATCCACCGTGCCTTGCATCCCCAACATCAATCCGGAGTGGAACATCACCTCTCGGCTCAGCCAGTCTCCTCAGACTCACTTATGGTCTCTGCAATGTTCCATACCTAGCGCCGATGACCAAGCCTCTGCCTTGCGCGATGTCGGTCTGGGCACACCATGGGGTTCCTTCGTCAGGTAAGGCAAGCTTCCCTACTGCCGCCCTCCACGTCGCATTGACGCCGCCTCAGATGGTTTGCTTTGGTGAGGCACCAGCCCTCATGGCTCGGTCCTCGGCAGGGCGAGTCCCAGTTTCTCCTGGAGCAAGACGGCATCATTTGCACTTTTCTGAGTCCGCAAGGCAAGACCATGGCGCTTCTGGCCGTCAGTGGCGTCAGTAATGTGTCAGTGACGTTCCGACACGGGGAGGGAAACACGGTCAAAGTTCAAGTGAGGATCCCAGCCTCGTCCAAGGATCTGTGCTGACCCATTTCGCAGGCACGTAACGACTCACCATCTCCGGCGCCCATCATCGTTCTTGTGTCTGAAGGGCTCGACTTCGGGCACGCCGTGGCAGCCGTCATGTATGAGGCAAGAAATTTGCTTTCGCCATACGCGGTTTCGCAAGCATCTCGCATTCATGATTCAGAGCTTCAAAACACAGCATCTCCCGACTGGAAAGCAAGCTGGCTGGATGGTCTGGGCTTTTGTGAGTCTTGGCTATGTCATGAAGCCGGACACACATATCTTACAATGCGCAGGTACCTGGAACTCCCTCGGACAGCAGCTCTCAGAGGATTTGGTCTTGAAGGCGCTTGCCAAGCTGGCGGAAAATGGCATTCACATCAGCAACCTGATCATCGACGATAATTGGCAATCCCTGGATCATTGCGGGAGCCGTCAAACGCAATATGGATGGTCTGAATTTGAAGCAGATAAACAAGCTTTCCCCAAAGGGCTGCAAGGCCTGGTCAAGCGAATCAAGAGTTCACATCCAGGTGTCCGACACATACTTGTATGGCACACGCTTCTAGGATATTGGGGCGGTATTGCACGGAAAGGCGCGATATCCGAGAGCTACAAAACAGTCGACTTGGCGTGTGACAGCAGTGACAATCCTGAACTTACCGTCATTGCGAAAGAAGACATCTCACGGTTTTATGATGACTTTTACAAATTTCTCGTTGCTTCTGGAATTGACGGTGTGAAAACGGACGCCCAAGTCATGCTCGACACGTTCAACAGGGCACCAGATCGCAGGAACTTGATACCAGCCTACCTCGACGAATGGATGAAAGCGTCGCAAAAGCATTTCGGTGCCCAGACCATTTCATGCATGTCCCAATACCCTCATGCTCTCTTCCTTTCACAACTGCCGTGGAGAAGACAAGAGTTCGTTGTGCGAAACTCGGACGACTATTTCCCAGATGAGCCCGACTCACACGCCTGGCACGTATGGACGAATGCTCACAACGCCGTCTTCACACAGTTTCTCAATGCTGTTCCCGACTGGGACATGTTCCAAACCACACATGATTTTGCAGGCTTCCACGCGGCGGCCAGATGTGTGAGTAGTGGACCTATATGGATCACAGATGTACCTGGGGAACACGACCTGCATCTTCTCAAACAGATTGTTGCCATCACACCGGGGGGGCAAACCATCGTTCTCCGGCCCAACACTCTAGGGAAAACCACTGATACATACAATGCTTATCAAGATGGCTCGGTTTTGAAAGTGGGCAGTTACGTTGGTGAGTGCGAATGGAATCTATAAAAGGCCCGTCTTCTTCTTCTCAGCGGCTCTGACTGTGTCAGCAGGGTCATCTCAAGCAGGCATCGGCATCATTGCTACCTTCAACGTATCCCGCCAACGTGTAGTCGAGCTTCTACCTCTAGATCGCTTTCCTGGACTCGAGACATCCCTCAATCACGTTGTTCGCAGTCACAGAACAGGCCTCACAACCACACCAATGTCGCTTGAGTCAGCAGTAAGATCACTGGTCAAAATTTCCTTGGATATCAAGGGGTATGATGTCCTGACCGCTTTTCCCTTATTCTCTTTCGAGGGCAAACAGTACGGTCGTGGACACGCAGGCGTTCTCGGTCTACTGGGAAAGATGACGGGGTGCGCGGCAATCACATCGTCGAGCACCAAGCAGCTAGAGACCGGTTCAGTCGCTATTGCGGTCGGTCTCAAAGCGCTGGGCGTTCTCGGTAAGTAACATGAACAGTAGTACTAATTGAAGCAAAACATTCTGACTGACCTTCTTCGCAGGGGTCTACGTTTCAGCCCTTTCGCAAATGAATCTCGCGGACAATTTTATGGTTCTGATCGAGGACAACCCAGTCCCGCTCAGCACTGTACGGCGCAACCATGTCGACAACTGCATCCTCGAGGTGGATGTCGAGAAGGCTTGGGAGACAGTAAAGCTGAGCGGTGTCCAGCTTGACCAGTTACTGGTCAAGGTGACGTTCACACCGTAGCTCGTGCGGGACAAGTATCTCATCATTGATCGAGGTTGGGGGCTTCACCCATGAGTTGTCCACCATCCTCCTTCATCTTGGACACCAGCAGGATAGTAAGACATGGAGGAATCCGTCATCTTTTGTTGTTTTCGCCATCTCATTCTCTTCGCCAGTCTACCCAGCTGACACTACTGCCTTGACTGGATACTGTCCCGTGCTCTGGTGATGTTCTCACGCTGTGTTTTTCCCTCCAGAGAAAGCACGGTCACGTTTCCAGAAGCTGAATGTTCATCAGCAGCCCGCCCCCCCGTCACTCGCCCCCAAAAGCGTGATGCAGATTGATTCACTATGACGGGAGACCCTTGTGGCTATCATGCTTCTCGGACATTATCTGTGCTCGAAGCATCGACGCAGAAATGTCGCCACGACACGGAGGCGCACCCATCAGCAGCCGCCTGTTTTCACCTCTACCACACATGTCCATCCCGCCATCACACTACCCTTTTCAACACGCAAAGCCAGCTTCACGTTCCCGCCGTGGCCTTACTGAGAATCACATAATCCGGACGCACAATCTTGCCGCGCAGCTTCCTCTCCCCCGGCGACGACTCATCCACGCCAAACCCGAGCTTATCGTAAAAGGCCCTCGCGCCCACATTGCTCTCGAAACAAGTAAGCATGACTTTTCGCACGCCCTCGATGCGTTCGCCCGCCTCAACCACCAAGCCCATGAGGAGCCCGCCCAACCCAGTCCTAGAGTTCAAATCCTCTCATCAGCCGTCATTCACATGCCGCACCGTCCTCTTCGGGGGACATCACACGCACCCTCTCAGTTCCTCACGGACATGGATCTCGTAGCAGTACACCACAGGCCACCCCCCCTCATACGTCGGCATGAGGGACACGAACCCCCTCACGCCGTCCCGCGCATCAAGCACCATCACGTACCGCAGCCCGGGGGACCGCATCTCACGCCTCTTCGCGACGGGGTGCCATCCGATGCTCGACCCGCGGTAGTCCTGCTCGCTCGTTTCCTCAATCAGCTGCAGACACGCACGCAACTGTTCCGATGACGGTGCACTGCTCAGCTCGATGCGGTACGACGCCCCAGATACGGGATGCGTCCATTCGCGCCGCCTGGGAACTCAGCACCTCCCAACGCCTGCAAGTCGAAAGGGACACTCACAAACTCGGCACATAAGCCGTCGTGAACTCGTCGTCAGTCTTAGCAGTAGCCTCTTGTATCGCATCCGCCGCCCCTGCCATTTGCGCATCAACGTCAACGACATAGCAGACGCAACAAGCAGAAGCACCGTTGAGGTGATTCCCCTCCGGCCGAGGTTCTTCCGCACTGCCACCAAAAAAAGCCCACCCATCTCATCTTCACAGCACTCCAACCACACCGTCTGCAATCCATGAATGTACACATCCGGGGCTTCGCAAAGGGCACGCTCGCCCGCGCCCTCAGTCTCGAGCACGTGCGTCACTCGCTCCCACACAAATCGACTACACTGACCCGGCACCAGTTCTTGCAGCGGTCCCGCGTCCTCTCGCTGTACAGGACCATCCTGCGCGGCACGAGGCCCATTCAGGACGCGGCCGCCCGCGCCGAAACGCGGCAGTATGCGCGGGCGGAATTCGAGCGACACAGTCACGTCACTGACATTGTAGGTCTCAGAGCAAGCATCCGCTCACGTTTTTGTATTGTGGCAAACATGCTCACGTTGGAGGGGGAACTTAGTCCCACATACGCTATCTCTTGTCGACAGGCAAGACCGAATGGGAAAAGACGGAGAGATTCGTGGCAGGCACGTAGTGTGACTGAAGATTGAGTGCCCGCTGCTGCACGAGACTGCGTGGAAAAATGGCAGAAGGCTGAGAAGACCCCGGAAAGCTCTCCTTTGAGCATCATGTGGAACATGACTCCGCGACAATGTCATACTATCCTGGACAAACCAATGGACCAGGGGCTCGGACTCAGATCTGAATGCTCAGGTCACTGTCATACACTACTTTTCCGTGTGGAAGCGCAACGCAGCTCTACCGACAAAAATGGTAGGACCTGGCATTGCGTCTGTTATTCCAACACATACAACATTTGTATTATTACGTATTACTATCTGTTCTCCTGCGTTGGGTATCGAACCAAAAGAGCGAATGCGATATGGGGGGGATGAGTCGTGAGGAAATGTCACCTCAAATGCCAACCCTGTCTCCTTTCCTTCCCTTTTTTTTTTGGTTTTTTTTCTCAATCCGACCGCGGGTGTATTTGGCGCTGTGCCGGGTTTTCGATGAACAATGTAGAAAATGGTATCAGTGAACACAACCTTGACAGGGTATCTTTGGTATCTTGCGAAGAAATGCAGAGACCTTTCCTTCCTTCCTTCCATTCCACACCCTTTCGTAACAAAATATTTCTGGTCCCAAGCCAGTGTGACGTTTTCTGGAAGGGGAGGGATTCCCTTTCTTCAGCATCTCAAAACGTCCGAGCGCCATACTACCCCTAAGCAGCGGCAGTAACAGCAGGCGTAGATGAAGCAACGTTCTCAGGCTTGTTTTCAGGAGTCTCTGCCTCGGTGGCCTTGACAGGTTCCGCGACAGGAGCAGACTCTGTGGTAGTGGCAGCAGTCTCTTCAGTGGCGGCGGTTTCCTCCTTGACCGCCTCCTCGACAGGCTTGTCATCGGGCTTGGTGGCAGATTTACCCTTGATAGTGGCTCGCAGCTTGGAGAACGGGCCTGTGCTTTGGCGTTTGTCCACCTTCTCCTCGCCGTCGACAGGAGCAGGAGACTTCTCACGTCTGCCAAAGGCAAATGGGAGGGAAGACTTGCGCTTCTCCTTGACGTCCTTCTTCACGGTTGTCTCTGTGGCGCTAGGGGCAGAGACCTCGGCGTTCTCTGCGGCAGCACTGACTTCCTCGGCGTTCAGGGGGGCGGTGGATTCGACGGGAGGAATGACAGGGGCAGCGCCATCCGTGACAGTCTCGCTCTCCTTCGCGGTCTCATCTGCAGTCTTAATGTCCACGGGTTTCTTTTCCTTCTTGGAAAAAACGCCACCGAAAATGCTGTTACGCTTGGACACAGTGGGCTTCTCCTTGGGGCTTTCGACCTCCTCGGATGGCTTGTCTTCAACTGCAGCGGGGGCCGCCACATCCTCAGCAGCCGGTGCCTCCTCAATCTTTGCGGATTCAATGACGGGCGCGGCAACGGGCGCAGCTACGGCGACAGGCTCGGCGACAGGCTCAGCAGTCGTCTCCGACGCAACCGTCTCTTCGGGCTTCACGTCATCCTTCTTGTCCTTGAAGGAGTCTTTCTTGCCGAATCCGAAGATAGACGCACGTTTTCGGCTGGCTGATCTACGCTTCGGTTCCTCAACAGGCTTCTGCTCAGGGAGGGCAGCGGCAGGCGAGTCGCCCTCGGCCGCAGCGGCTTCGGGAGCGACAACGGTTTCTTCGGCCTTGGTCTCTTCGACAGCCTTCTCTTCCTTATGGACAGGCTTGAAGCTCTCCAAAGCGCTCTTGTAAGCCTCGGATTCAGTCACAGAAGCGGCCAGTTCCTTGGCTTCAGCAATCTTGGACTTGAGCTGGGCAACCCAGCTGTTTCGCTCGGCCGTGCTCGCAGCTTTGAAGCTGTGCTTGGCACCCTTGTGGGTAAAGCTGAACTTGTTGGTGCCATCGGTCTCAGGCTCGGTGACATCAGCCTTGTAGCAGGAAGGTCAGCATCTCCGGTGCTTGAAATTGGCATTTGTTTGCATGCAACATACGAGATTGATAATGCTGGAAGGCGCCTTTTTGTCACCAACGAACAACAGACCGTTTCCGGTATGAGACGCCCAGGACACATTGTGTTGAGCATGTTCAGTATTCTTTTCGCCCTTGAGGTAAGCGGCCAGAGCCTTGGGCTCAAAAGACTCGGAGCCAAAGAAGAAAAATTCTTTGCTAGGGATCAAATTTCTGGCAGTTTGTGTTAGTCGAATGCTGCTCACTGCCCCCATGCAAACCGCGAAATCCTCTAATTCTCGAGAGAGAAGGGATAGGCCTCACTTGGGAAAACTGGCTCCTTGTGCCTTGTGGCCGAGATGTCCCTCATCGATGGGCTTGACCTCCTCAACAGGCTTGTCCTCCGCCTTGACCTCTGCTTCTTCGACTGGCTTCACGTCCTCGGCAGGCTTGTCCTCGACAGCCAAAGCAGGAGCAGCTTCGGCAACACTAGGTTCGATCGCTGTGGTGGCTGGAGTCTCCTCCTTTGGGAGATCAACGGGCTTCTGAACCTCAGACATCGTCGTATGATTAATAAGGGGTATCTCGAGTGGAAGGGTATCTCAACAAGCAATGAACAAGAAAGTATCAAAAGGGAAAAAACGAAATCACGAAGCGGGCAGCTTGGATTCCGGTTGGAAAATGAAGCACAGTACTCGATGTGTGAAAGGGGAGAAACGCGAAGAAGGCAGCACGAGGGACGGGCTTGGGTACTTATTTGCTCGAGGGAAGGAGAACAGCATGTTTGAGGAAACAAAAGGGGGGGAGGAAGGGGAAGGGGGGGGTGAGGCAGCATATTGGGAGGGGTGTGTGTGACGGGGCTGGCGCAACGGCGGGCCTGTTTTGGGTGGTTGGAAGGGGTGAGGGTCAATCTATCAGAAAATGACCCGTACCACGCACAATGCAGGGCACAATACGATGCGATAGGGTGCATCATTGCCTGTTCATAAGATGACAGCTATCTGTGTATGTCGTGAATCCATATCGAGCATATGTCCGAGAGTTGTGTTATATCACGTATGCGTGAGTGCAGCCATGAACGCTCCCAGTGCGGTGCGTCGTTGCACGCATTCGTGCAGGAACGCGGACGTTTGGTCTGATCTGATCAGGCCAACGAGATTTTCCGTAGACATTGGTCATAACAGGCGTTTCAATCACGAAAGAGAGGGAAAAAGAAAAAAAAAGAAAAAGAGGGTCTCAAGGGTCGAGGAAACCGTTGCCGCTGGCGCAACGCTACGGTCAACTGTCCGTGCATGTGGGCGTGACCGGGGCCCTGCCATGCTTGCCCTGCCATCGCATCGACCTCGATGGGCTCGTGTCCTGCCAAAACACCTTTTCCACACACCCAAAAAGACTCACTGAGGAACACTCTTGGCCCATCTCAATACGTCTCGCAACAATCATCGATCGGTTGTCTGGTCCGCACGCTCTCTACGAATCTTCGAATCCGAGGAAGGAGTCACGCTGGCTCACCCCCCCCAAGGCGGTGTCTATCCAGGCGATGCTGGTCTCGGCAGCTCTCCACTCGCAATATAACTTATTAGAAGCAGCTTTCCAATCAATCATTCAAAGTCCGACATCATGGGTTCCAGTGAAATCTGAAGGGCTTTGACGACCCACCGCCTACCACTGTTTATTTTTGCACAAAGCGAGCATACGATCTTGCGGTAGCGACCTCCGATCACCAATTGCTCAGACCGCAGTATCGCCGCAGCCGGCATAATGCATAGCATTTCGAAGCAAGCATTGTCTCTGAATGCTGTTCCTGGTGCTGAAGACGAATTGCCGAACGGGGCGTGTGTCGAAAGATGGACATTGACGCAGTGGTGTTCTTTCCTTGTCTATAGAGCTTTTGTGCAGTCAGTCATCTGCTCTGAGCTCCACGAGCCTTACGTCGACGAACGAGCCTTACGTTCTTCAACAGTGCCCGCGCACTTTGATCCTGTAATATGGCTTTTTACGTTGTGAACGAATTTACCGGTGCGCCCGCGTTTCGGTGCCGCCATTAGCACTCCCTGGCTCTGTGATGATCAATTCCCTACTGCGCCTAGCCGTCTTCGTACGTGACTTTTCTTTTTCGCTTGATTCCTTGTTCCTCCTTTTCTGAAGCCCCTTTCGACCTCCCTTTTCCCCTTGGCTTGCTTCCCTCCTCGAGCCTGCTCTTCGTCTCAGCCCTGTCCATGAAACCCGGGAAACACTGGTACTTCCCGGGACAAAGGCGACTGCTCATGTCACAACGCCTGCAGATCCGATGGCAAAACCCGTTCATTATGCCGCTCAGCAAGTCTTATGCGGAAAGCCTTCATGCATTCCATGGTGCCGCACCAGCGTTCGCAGCTCGCACACTGAAAGCCTCCCGACCCTGTCGAGGGATCTCCTTGCTTGACTGGCCATTAGCGAGGTGGAAAGTGGGCCGAAATTGCAGACCCATCGAAACCATCGACGCATCCGCACGATCCTGACCTGACCTGAGCGGCACCTGGCCTGACGTGATTTGCCAACTGGATCTTGGCCAGCCAGGCATTACTAACAGAAGCCAGAGAGGTATCTTGGGCTGCACCCACCGTCGTCACCACTCTGCTTAGTAATAATCGGTGGCTGGAGAACGAACAGGCGTCCTGGCTACGGAAGAAGCTTGGGGTCGGGGTTTGCAAGAGCTGGTGTCTCAATGAGGTTGAGGAGAGGAAGCCTTATCGTCTCAACAAGTCTTTGCAGAACGCCTTGTGCAAGAAAGCTGGCCCATGACTTTACTGACTTTGGGGTTCCTAGCCCAAAGGGATGCGGTCACGCTTACCGGAAACAAAATTGCCAGGGACTAAAGGGGACATGGAAAGCAAGAGTTGTCAAAGCTCCTCCGCATCGACGATGCAACGTTCATCCACTCACCCGCATACCTCCTTTCGATGGCGACACGAGTGTTAATAATGGAGGGCAAGCTCTGCTCAAGGACTTGATAAGTGATAAGAACTGGCTGCAACCACCACCTGGAATACATGGCAATCTTCGGAGTCTGATCTGGCCACAACGACTGTAACCTAGACCTCTGTGCTTGCATCATGTTCCATGGCACAGAGTCATAGCGTAACGGGTGTCTTGCGGGTGTCAGCAGCCAATTTCTTACCAGTCGAGGCGAATGACTGATCCAAAGACAGCGTGTGATCCTGGGAGCTCTCGAGCACGTGCGTCAGCTTTCGGGAAGAGGAGATGGAATAATCATACTCCTTCGGCTCTTTCCCAACGCTTTCCAAAATGTTGCAACGCGAAGAAGCCAACGGAGAAGAATCTGACGACAGTGGAAATCACTATGATACAATGAGGACTGCTCGTGGCTGGCCTCTTCGGCAGTTCATTTTCTCTACCCTCATCCCATCTTCACACAGCACGGGCCGGCTTTTGGTTGCCCCTGAGATCTACAATTGCACTTACTGAGTGAAGGTCAGGCAGGGCTGGCAGGACATTGACTTGTGGCTGCGTCTCTTCTGTCCTGAAAAAAAGGAAAAATGAGAAAGAAGGAACGAGACGACACTCCGAACTGCCAAGGCCCAAGGGGTAGTAGTAGCTGAGGTCATGTCCAAGGGAGTCTCCCATTTGCCAATCGAGGTGCCTATCTAGGCCGTGCGCCCTGGCAGCTTCAACGAATGCTAGGGGCCGACCGAAGCCAAGAATGGAGCGTAGTTACCGAGCTCGGGGAGAGGGAGCGCCGGTGGTGAAAGCGAAGACAAATGCATCCGGTTCTCCCTTTCCCATCGTGTCGGGTCCAAGCACTGCTGTCTATCTTGCTTTTCGATTGTCGGACACATCTTCCCCGGCCAACACACATGGATGCTACATGGCGTTGCACAGGTCACGCAGCAGCGGGAACGTCACGACGGCCACACGGACACAAGGCCCAGCACACGGGATGGCGGCCTGTTCCTATCCACCATGGCTGCAGCTTGCTCGTCAACCTGCTCAAACAAGTGCCGGCATGGAAACGACAGTCTTGGCCAGTGCAGCAAGATTTACCCCCTCCGCTCTTTCAAGATGACACCTAGGCGCCGGAGCAAATCCAAGCACGGCCGACTCGGTGTCAAGCCAGCATCGTTCAGATAAGTTCCGCATTGGGTGATTCCGCGCCTTGATCGATAAGGCGTCGGTCAAATTCGCATTGACTCATGGTGGTGTGCGTCCTGCTGACGCAGCGTGAATTGGTAGTTTATTAGCTTTCGTCATTTGCACTCTATTTGTTGCCACCCCTCCGAGTCAGCGCTGGGCGATACGACCATGGGTCGAACAAGTAGTCGTCAAACTCGTTCAAAACTGCCTCATTGCGAATCAAAACGTGGTCAGCTGCGCCACGCCAGCTCAAGGTTGCACACCACCATTCCAGCCGCTGGCCAGAAGCTTGGTGGCACGCGATGCCTCTGACCCGAGCACAAAGGGGGAAAGATGAGGAGAGAAGAAAGAAAAACACGGGCTAATATAGTGATGATGCCACACGCACCGCCTACATGGTATGTACGTTTTTGTAGAGATACAATGTACAAACGCACAGGTGCAGAGCAGGTAGGTATGTGCGCGTCTGCTCACCTCACCAGGTAAAGTACAAAGATGACTCGACTCACCCCGTGTATCGCAAGACCCGATGACCTGTTTTGGTGGCAAGGACGCCTGGGCGAAGTCTCCAAGTCGACGCAGCTGACGGCCATGATGCTAAACCATGCCTCAGCCAACGGCCATGTTGGTCCTTTTTCGCCGAAACACAGGGTGTAGTACTCTGTACGAACTATGACGGATCACAACTGCGAATCATGCGGACGCGTGTGCCCACCCCCCTCCCCCTCCCCTTCAACTCCCCTCCAATCTGAACGCTTGGAGGAGGCCTTGCCGCATGCGCAGTGACTGTCCGACTTGCATGCATGCCCTGTTGCGCCCTCTCAGCGATTCAAACGCCACTCACTGCGTTCATGTGAAAGCTGCGATGCTGAGCACTAGCACGACTAGCCACTCGCCTCTTTTCTTCTCAGGTCTGCCTGAAGACCATGCAGTCTTGGCGAGCCTGTCGATCATGTCGGAATCGTCTTGTTCGCCTCATGACGTCGCTTCCGTACTGCCGGGCATTGCTGGTGTGCTGCTGGACATGGACATGGACATGGGGCTCGCTCGATCACAAGACAAGAATGCGGTACAGAGCACTCCGGGTGCCCTGCACGTACAAACATATGTACTTATAAGTACGCACATGCTCCGTACTTCGTGCATGTTTGTACGTAATTCCACGTGCAGTGCAGCGGCATTCCGTCCGTCTGTCCGGCCTGTGACGAGCGACCGACTGCTCTGCCCGAAACCAAAAAAAAAAAAAAAAAAAAAACTTTCCCCAAGAGCCGGGATTGTGGCTGCGTCGAGGTGGATCGCCCGCATTGTGCCGGACCCACGAAGCCACAGTCCCCGAGTTCGTCCTTCCACCCCTTGCCTTGCACCGAAGTGTCATGTGAAGGTGAAGCAAGCATCCTGCACGGCAGCTGGTGTAGTCCGGCCCACGGAGGCACGCATCGAGGCCCCGACATTGGCGCGGACCTTGTTGGACGTGTGCCGGTGCCGCTACCCCATGACCATTGGAAACAAGAAAAGAAGACAGAAGGCTCGTCATCTGGTCGTCGGTCGACGCGGGAACATGAACGAATGGTCCTCCCCCCTTCTGACGTACACAGGACAAGATTGGCACGTTTGTAGAGCAGGATAATCGTGTACGCACATTTCCATGTTACTTGCGTTCAAGTCCTTGTCGGCTGGCCCGATTTGTGATGCTGCTACGCGAGCTTCCAGCCACCGTCACAAGCACCGTTCACTTCGTCGAGGACGCACAGAAGCCATACACGTCCCAAGTTGGTTGAAAAACGCATTTCCCAACTTGGCATACCCCAAGATCCCGAGCCAACAAGTGTCGGTATTGCCAGACGAGAAATATCCCGCATCCGACCTCCCAAAGTGACACGATAGCAAACACTCCAGAGGCATACAGAGCATGCTACATCCCGCCATGAAAGCCAGCACCGCCCGAACCAGCCATGCGTCCCTTTTTTCCTCGAGCGGTGAACTTGACAACCCCGCAATAAGCAGCAGCCCATCACAAGCGCCAAGACGTTCGTACATGCCATGGTATTGATGTTTTGCGTCTTTGCTGCACTATTGATGGACTTACTGCGGTGGTGCTGCCTGGATACAGCTTGCACATTGAACATGGAGTTGACACACGAGCAACGCGCCGTACTTTGTTCGTTGGCGAGCCTTGATGTTGACATCTAAACTATGCCGCATGTGATGTACTTGGTATGCTTGCCGACTTTGATGCTCTTGACTATGCTACATGTGCTGTACTTGACATGTCCCAACCCTGACGACAACATCTGAATATTGAGATGCTTGTTGCTGCAGGTTGCCATATGGACACCGCCATCGACAAGTGGCTCGAACGACAATCAGACATCAGTAAGTGATGGGCTCGTCGTTGCGTCATGCCATCCAAGACGTGGTCTCAAAGTCACATGTTTCGAAAGTTCTTGGCGCAGAGAAAGAGACGGTCAAAAGCCAGCTAGCTACAGATTAGAGCTAAAAATGTAGACATCAATGCTGGCCAAGCATCGACCAGCTCGTCATGTTATGTATAACAGGCCGGCTAGCTACCGGATTATACACAATTGGTGAAATGTACGCGGCTAGTGAATGATTGGGACTGCCGTCCATGAATAAAGGCCAGAAGCTCTGCCCGCAAGCTCACAGGGGGACGCCCTACGCAACACCGAGACAATCATCCGAGAAGTGGAATAGTACGTTCTCGGGTGAGAAAACGGCGCCGCCTGAAGCATCAGAATTACAAATCAACGCCACTCATGCATGTACATTGTGAGCAAAGATTGCCACAAGACGCGGGGGCGATGCCGACTGCACGTTGCGACCCCGACATCGTACGTTTTCTCGAGCCTATAAACGGAGAAAACTCGTGTCCACCACACATCGTCCGTCACGATGAGGGCTTCTCCACGAGTGTGGGTGCGAGCCGCCGTCTCTTTGGCTCCTTGTTGTCCTCCCTCTCACTCTCGCTGACATCCCGCTTGACGCCGGTAACGCTGGCGGTTGCGCTTCTTGGCGTCTCGGGAGGGGTTGTCATTGGCATCCCCACTGCCTTTGAGGAGCTCGTGGCCGTTAGAGCCGGTATGCTGCCAGCAATCAGTGTTGGATTGCTCAAAACCCCGGTCGGCACAGAGGAAGATTGCGTAGCAACTGAAGACGCCGAGTTGGACCGGGTGGGGGACGATGGGCGCTGAGACGCAGGAGGCGCCGACGTCGGGGGGGATGGTGCGGTAAAGGAACTGGAAGAATTGCGGTGTTGGTGATGAGAGCCATTCGGAAAAGGTGACGGCGGGGCAAAACTCGTCGTGGGTGTGAGCGTTGGTGTTGGTGTTGGTGTAGTTTGACTGCCAGATCTTGTAGCTAAGGCAGCTTTTGGAGTACCTATCTCGCCTTTGTATATCTCGCCTAGCTCTCCAGCCACGAAGGCCAAACTGGAACAAAATCCGTCCGACGATGAAATGATCAGGGTGAGACCGTCGCTTGACCTGGACAGCCATGTGTCAGCTCACACTCGTCTTGAGAGACAGCATTCAAGTCCCGGCTAGTAGCAAGCTTCTTACCATGCGAGATCGGTGAAGGTGGCACAGTGTAGATTGCTCACCACACAGAGCGGTGTCTTCTGCTGCGTATCGTAAAGGAGTACTGTGTCCTGGGTGGCAACAGCATAAACCATGCGGTAGGGCAGGGAAAAGGCAGGTTTTGGACCGGGGCTTGAGGCATCTGTCTCGACACTGAGCACCTTGGATGCAGTCGAACCGGCGTCTGACATGCTGCTGGCAGGTGGCGGTGGGGGCTCCATTACTGCACTTGCCAACGGTGAAGTCGACTCTGCCTCGGGTAAGGGCAGAAGTAGATCTTCGCCGGAAGTGTCAATGCTGATGTGTTTTGTAGATGGTGCTGCTTGCCGAAGGGTGTAGTAAATTGGTGAGCACTTGACGACTACGGACGGCTTCTTGTGTCCCGGCAAGTGAGCGATCGGAGGTTTATGTATACCGCCACGCGCGTAGATGTAGACTGTGTTGATCACCTCATACGTAGGCTTGGCATCCTTGTCTGTCTGATGCTGAGTTTGGTACTGTCCCGACGGTGTGAGTAGGAGGCCGCCGTCGGGGGTGAAGGTCAGTCGACGGAAAAACGAAGTCAAAGTTTCATTTGCATAAAGGCTTGCATTCTTGGCGCCCAGCTGGGGTTTGGGCGATGCCTCCATGGGCATGACGGCGGGCAACGGTAATGCAGGGGCGGGGGAAACAGAGCGCCTAGACGAAAAGGATGAACGCCGACTATGGCTCACGGCGCTCGGAGGGTTCATTGGAAGAGGAATGGAGGTCGGCGTCCCAGGAGCCGATGCGGCAGGAGAGCCTACAGAAGGCGTGGGGTCGATGACGGACAGCTGAGAACGATGGCCGAAGTCAGGAGGAGCCGGACTACTCGACGATATTCGTCGAGGGGGCAGGTCTGCTTTGATGTGGCTTGCGAGTCTCGGGATCTTGTCGTCATGACTGAGCGTATATTGACCATCTTTGGTCTTAAGCGAGTATATGTGAACAGATCGATCCGAAGACTGTGTGGCGATGTACTCGTTCAAGGGATCCCAAGTCACGCCCTGGACATAATGGCTATGCTCGGCAATCTGTCGGACAAGCGTTCCTAGTGTTGCACGTTAGATGCCTCGTAGGACATGACTGAAGTGGGCGTATGTTTTTGTGTATACCTGAATTGGCATTGTAGATTCTGGCAATGTTGTCCATGCTTCCGATGATGAAATGGGCACCATCTGGTGACCAGGCCAAGTCATATATCTCTGCTCCGCTGGAGCGGCACATGTGTTTCGCTCTCCATGATTCCTTGTCGTCCTGGGCGTCCGCACCAAAGCTGGGGGGGGCGAGATCACTGGGCACCCAGATAATCACGTTGCCGTCGTCGCCAGCAGAGGCAAGAGCTTCGCCTAGACGCCGGAGTTAGTGACAGGGAACGCCGCAACAACCAGGCACGAGGCACAAGGGAAAATCACTTGGACTTGCCTTTGGGTGACCATCGAACCACGTTCACTGCTTGATTGTGTTTTGCCAAGGTCGAAAGATACTCGACCTTGCGGTCGACTCCGTCCGAATCAATCTTCCAGAGACGCACATGGTTGTCGCCGCCGGCGGTGGCGAGACGACCTTTTCCAGATGGCTCGAAATGTGCTGAGTAGACAGGAGCGTTCTGGTCGTGCCAATTGATGATGAGTGGTGTGGCCTTCATCTTGGCGAGGCGCTTGTCATTGGAAGGGGAGAAAGGCTACAGCATCTTCTTGGGGGAGAGCTTGTCGTGGGTGAGTCGAAGAGAGGAGACGTCCGGTATGAGGGGTTGCGAGCGATTGATATACTTGAGCTCAACGACAGCGGCACGAATGCAGAAACCCTGTGATCAGCCAACACAGCCGGGAGCAGTGTCGTCGAGTTCGATCATGAACCGGTCGAAGGGTTGCCGGGCACCTCGGGACGGGATGAAGAAAGCGTGGTAGGACGGCAAGCAGTAGGATGACACGCGTACTGCAGTGGCGATCGACAAGGAGCCGGACGAGAACGGCATGGGTTTGAACTGCAGGTGAGAATGCAACTGCCGGTGCCAAGCGGTATTCAGTGAACGCGTTGGCCAACAGACATCAGTCAATCCACCCTCACGTATCAAAATGCAAACTGTCGCTGCGGGCGGGAAAGCAGATGGCAGCACAAGGTGGGGCAGGCCGGCAAGCATTTCCAAGGGACTTGTCCTAGGGCTCTGGAGGGGCGTCTGGAGGGCCTCCTTCTGTCCTTCTGCAAGTACTTCAGAGTATTTCGGGTCAGCAATGCTGCTCTTCTGGAGGGGCCCCCGCCAGCCACCGTGGGCCAAGCCAACTGCCTGCAGCGTACTTCTATGTAGGACTTGCACTTGGATGCCAAGGGTCTGCACTGCTGGCAAGTGGTCTGATACCATTCTAGGGAGCTGGTCAGAGTGAACGACCCAGTCCTGTCCTGCCTGATCCACACGCTAGTCGAGGTGGGGGAAAAGACTCAGTGCTGCCTGTGCCTGAAGCGAGAGCTTCGCCCTGTTCCGCAGGGTGTTCGACGCCATCCTACCCTACTTACTTTACTTTGAGCATCCATCGAGAAGCTGTCGCGCCCAATTGTTGTGACTCGAGCCATCAAACCCCGGGTGTGGGCAACCCCTTGGCCCAGTCTGATAAGGTCATTCTGCAATCGAGGCAGAGGCAGATTTGCTCGAGCTCTCGAGGCTTCTCAGACAGCGAACACGATTGATACCCACGACTGCAACAGCACCATCACTCAACCACGAACGCGGGGCCCTTGCCGGTAAAGTTTCCACGCATGAAGCTGCAAGGCGGGAAACGCGGGTTACCTCATCCCGGCGAGGGCGATGGTTTGGATGAAGAGGCCACCACTTGCATTGGCACGTTGCAGCTTGTGAATGCACGGCAATTTGAAGGTAATTGGCATTCGTCAGTAACGCCGCAGCTCATGGCTCTCTCCCGGTTGTGCTTCTCCGACTCCCCGGGATCCATAGTCATGTCTGCGCCCCGATTTCACTCCTGTTTCAAGGTTCACAACTGAGTTGTCTGCCTGTGTAACTACGGATTGCGCACTTGGAGGTAACGGCACGATTCTTCCCTTTCTGTGAAAAGCTTGATGTCAAACCAGTCTCTACGGATTGTGGTGGCAGCCCTGAACCCTTGTCCGCGCAGCGTTCATGAGCCGTCATCGAGGAGGCAGCCAGCCGGGAGGCGGATCATGCACGTCACTATGACGAATGATGTGACGATTCAAGGATGTGGTCTGGCTGCGATTGTTGATTTTTCCCGAAATATCTGTCCTTGTTTCCGTGTTCACGGTCGCCGACGGACTTGCATCAGAGCCTACTGGCCTCGAACTCCTGTAGGTCATCATTGCAATGCTTGCATCTCGCGAAAAGTTTGTGAAAATACTAGCGGACGTAGCTGTTGTGTCATTCTTAGCCCTTTGTGCTAAGCCCTTTGTGCAGAAGCAGGCTGAAACTACTCGACTCGCAGCGCCGTACTATTGCAGGATGGAGTCTGAATCCTCCTGGCCACTGATTTGACACAAGTCAGGTCGTCCAAGAAGCTCAGGAATCAGAATCGTGGGGACGCACTTATGCGTCGTGTTCAAAGCAGCGGACTTGGAGTAGATGATCGACATTCCGCTGCCGAGACATGAGACATGAAAGTCTTGGATGTCGAAATGGCGTCGGTCACTGCTTGCGACCAGAGTACGCGGCATGTATTCTCCGTATTATCAGAACTAAAGTACTCTGGCAGCTCCTCGTGCAGCGTGCGACATCGGCTTTGATTTGGTTAATACCACTGGTACCAAAGCTCCTGCTTCATGTGTCGCTTTCCTGAGACGAATTGGCTTGAAACGAAAGAAAACAGAACGTGTCTGCGAAGCAGATAAGTTCCTCAAGGCAGTCGCCAGTCGGGCCTTTCGCACCCGGCAATGCTGTGTCCACGATATCACCGGACTGTGAGTGCCTTTGTGCACACAGGCAGCACCTCCGACTCATGATTGCAGCCTACTACTTTAGGTATGATGCATGACTGACCCCGCCACAGATTCAGGATTCAAACGACATGTCAGATGCATATTCCATCGGGACGTCAAGTAAATACACCTTGAATTATGATGTAGCATTGAAACTGGCAGATGATGCCAGGCGCAGGACAGACCACAAAGGCTCACGTCAGCCATCCGGCCTTATCTGTTGCAGATACAAGATGGGATACACACGGACTCGTGAGAATGAATACCTCCCGCATGAGAGACTTACAGATAAGGTCGCAAAGATGCGGATTCGAACTTCCGTCGAATAAATGTTAGTGGACGTCTTTTAGGTCGCCCACAGCAAAATGTAGTGACGATTGTTCATCAGACTAATTTCCGCGAGAGACGTGAGTCATACGCTGAGACGTATTGATGAGGACCACCTGGCTCCAGTGAATACCACTTGAGTAAGCAGCGGCGCTCGGCAACATGGAGGAAATACGGAGGCACACGGTACGGAACAGGGCGGAATGTCGCGCACCATGGACATGGCAAATTGAATCAGTCCGGGGTTTCAATTGTTGTCCCGACGTTCTTGGTCATGCCTTTGTGCATCTGTTTAAGAAGTGGGTACAGCGCTCGACCTTGGGCTAGACTGGAGCGTTCATCAGGGCGGTCGGAGTCATCACCACCACCTTAATGATCGTCAAGGTAGCGGTCACATCGTGCAGATACGCAAGACAAAAGTGGCCGTACATTTTCTGTCCAACATGGGCGGAAGTGAAGCTACGTCAAGGACATTCGACACAAACGACAAGACGAAAGATGTGCGTGCTCAGATCTTGCAGAGACCAGACTCTGCTGAGAAGACGTGATGACCCAAGCCGTCTTCTCCGCAATCCGTACAGAGTGCACCACTAGCGATGGGCCGGTCATTAGTGGCTTACAGCCCAGGTGACTGACTGACTAGGTTTGGTCACACTCACATCTCACACCATTGATGTTGAGCAGGTTCTTCCGCGGAAGAGGCAAGGCAATGTTTGTTCGATTTTTTTGTGATGGGAAGTTGGCCTCGTCAACTTCCTTCCCGATCGGGCACGCCCTTTGTTTCTCTCACTCCAAGCGAATGATGAAAAGGCAAGACATGCTCTTTGTTTGCCGTAGGTCGACTGCCAATCCATGAACAAAACAGGACATGCGGAGCATACAATTTCGCCTCGACGAAGTGTCGGTCAGGATCCGAGCTAGTTGAAAGTGTGCGCTGTACGGAGTACAACCTGCAAGCCGCCGATAGCCAGTTCATGTCATTTCATTTCATTGATATCCATGGGAAAGTCCTTCGTTTGGTGCTGGCCAATGGCAGACAGCAGCGGCGGTCCTGGTGGGACTTGCCTGTGATGCAGGCAAGGGCGACGGGAACTCATTGCCTGGTTGCCGGTGTGAGAACTAGGCCCAAACCGGCTCGCCTAGTGACTCCCCACCATCCGTTTCAGCACTGACTCACTGACTCACTGGCCGCGTCGGTGCCGTAGATTCTGTGCCTATTCTCCGACTATGTCCATATTGCGCCTCGCTGCGCCTGCGGCTCCGTGTGGTTGTCGGGCTCGCGGCTGAAGGAGATTGACTGGCACTTCAAGTACTCTTCTCTCTCCGTACCATCGATGGATTACATCTTTATCTTCATCTTCTTTGGCTACAGTCTCTCTGCTTGTGCTGGGCCGCTTTCTGGAGCACGTCACCGCCCCTGAGCCCTTCGTTGCTGTGTCGTCATCTCATCTCTCGCATTCGCATCGCTCTTGACCAAACGGTGTCACCGTGCTCGTCACGGAATTGACAATTCAGTCTTTGGATTCTTCCTCGTTTCCAGGTTCGCCGGTGCCTCCCCAGCTCATTCGTCACGCGGCCCGGAGTTCGCCGTGACCAAAGGGAACAGAGGAAGAAAAGAGAGAAAGAGAGAAAGAGACAAAGAAAGAAAGGAAAAAAGAACCCAAGCTGCACTCGTCTATTCTATCCACGCGTAATTATCACGGCCACCTGTGCGCCCGAAGGCAGGGCCGTCTGTAGACATCTGCGTCGTGTTTCGAGCCAGCTTTCACGCGTCAATTTGATAATGGCTGATTCGGTGATGCTGCCTGTTTCCATCGTTGTTCTTGTCCTCGTTAGCCTTGGCAGTTTGCCGGCCCTTTTTGCTCAGCTTGGCCAGATTAGACAGCGCACGCCTCCCGACAACTTCTACGAAGATGCTGACGGCAAGAGCACACCAGAGAGTATGGCCGCTTTCTCGAATAAGCGGCCCAAGATGGGCATTCTCATTCTCTCATTACTGGGACTTGGCGTCTCCATCGCCGTGACCGTCATCTCCACCCTTCGTGCTCTCGACCATGGCCTTGGCTTGGCGAATTGGCTCACAACCGCCACCTGGGTGAGTACATTGTCCTTCCTGCTGTTCATGGTTGTGAGCGATCTGCCTCTTGATGATGGGACCGGAAACAGGCGCATCTCGCACGGAATCACGTCGGGCTGACCATTGTCTCATGCGATGCTGAACACAGATGAGCATTGCTCTGCAAGCAGTCTTCGTCGCCGCACAACATTCTCCCGTCCAAGCGCATGACCTCGGCATATGGGCTTTCTTCTCCTGCGTGCTCACGGCCGTGTCTGTCGCAGCTCAGGCCAATCACTTCAGCAACTATGTATCCTCCATGAACGATGCCGAGCTCATCCTTCGGGTCTTGAATGCCGCCCTCCTGCTGCCGCTCATTTTCGCATGCGTCCTCCTGCCCCGGCGCCCAGAGGTCTTCTACAAGGGCGAAAAGGTCGACGGCGAGTGGACTGTGAGCGTTCTCAGTCGATGCACGTGGACCTGGCCAAGTACCATCCTCAGCTTAGCCCTGCGCAAGGGCGATTTGGACGCAAAAGACATTCCCAGACCTCATCATACCAACCGTGTGGACAGTCTAGTTGAGAGCTGGAACAGCAGACATTACCAGGGAACCCTTCTACGATCGCTAATCAAGGAATACGGATGGCGTCTTGCTTTCCAATGGCTTGTCATTATCTTTCGGTGTGTCCTTGGCATCGGTCCATTCTGGACCATGTTGCGCCTTGTGCAGATGCTCGAACGTCGCGATCATGGTGCCGGAACATCACGCGAACTCTGGGGACTAGTTTTCCTTATGGGTTCCTTCACTCTCGCTGAGCAGGTCAGTCTTATGAATAAGCAAACATACTGTTTCTATTGCGTGTGGAAGTATTGACGAATGCTCCAGTGGCTGGACGGCTTTATATTCTGGTCTGCTGTCTCCAAGCTCTTTGCTCCGGTCAGGGGTCAGCTCTCTGCCCTCATTTTCGAGAAAGCTCTACGCCGGAAGAATGTCAAGACGGCCGAAAAGTCAAAGGAGGTCGAAGCTCCGATAAATGACGACAACCAGAACGGGCCGAAATCAGGCAATGGCAAGGACAAGGATAAGAAAGACGATGAAGCTGATGACAGCGTGCTGAAATCGAGACAAGCTATAGTCAATCTGGTGGGTGTGGATACAAAGCACGTCGCCGAATTTGCCATGATGCAGCTCTACATCATTAGCAGCATCGCTAAGCTTCTCATCTTCTCGGCTTATCTAGTCCAGCTCATTGGCTGGATTCCCTTCGGAGCTGGCATCTTGTCCTGGTCAATCGTGCTGCCGGCCAATACAGTGGCCGCCAAGTTCTATCTCAGGGCTGAAACCAGGCTCATGAAGAATCGGGACAACAAGCTGGCAGTCGTCAACGAAGCTCTCCTGGGCATGCGTCAGATCAAATTCTCAGCTTTGGAAAGCCAGTGGGAGAAGAAGATCCTTGAAATGAGAGAAACCGAAATTTCGTCTCTCAAGAGTGTCTTCAAAGCAGACGCTATATTGTTTTTCTCCTGGGTGGCCAGCCCCATACTCCTCGCTGCGGCATCCTTGGCCGTGTATGCTGTGGTCCACGGAGAGTTGGCTCCATCCGTTGCCTTTGTGAGCATCGGCGTTTTCAAGAGCCTGGAGGTCTCTCTGTCGTCTTTACCGGAACTTCTGACGGGTGGCATTGATACGCTGGTGTCCGTGAGACGCATTGACAAATATCTCAATGGGCCAGAAATGAAACAGACGCTGACAGCTGGTCCTGATGTTGCGTTTGACAATGCCACGATTGCATGGGCCGTGGACGATGAGATCCCCGACGAGGAGCGTTTCATTCTGAATAACATCAACTTGTCCTTTCCGGCCGGCGAGCTTTCGGTCATCTCGGGCAAGACTGGCTCGGGCAAGAGCCTATTACTCAATGCTCTGCTCGGCGAAGCTGACTTGCTCAATGGCGCCATCTTCCTGCCCAAGACTGCCGCCCCTTCCGATCGTCACGACAGGAAAGCACACGCCGGCAACTGGATCCTTCCAGGTGCCGTGGCATACGTAGGGCAAACGCCATGGCTGGAAAGCGCTTCGCTGCGCGACAACATCCTATTTGGGCTGCCGTTTAGCGAAGACCGATACAACACGGTCCTGGATGTTTGTGCTCTGAAGAGGGACATTGGGATTCTCAACGATGGCGACAAGACGGAGCTGGGTGCGAACGGCATCAATCTCAGCGGTGGCCAGAAATGGAGACTCACGCTCGCGCGGGCTATTTACTCCCGAGCCGAGATTCTCATCATGGACGACATTTTCAGCGCTGTGGATGCGCATGTAGGCCGACAAATTTTCGAGAATTGTATCGGCGGCGCCATTTGCAGAGGTCGAACTCGCATTCTGGTGACGCACCACGTCGGTCTCGTGGAGCCTTTGACGAAATATCTTGTCGAACTTGGTGAAGGGACCGTCCTACACTCCGGACTTACATCCGAGTTGGCGGAGGACGGCACTCTCGAGATGATCAAGAGCCATGAACAAGTACGATTCGAGCACCAGATTGAGGACGCAACCGATGGATCGACCGCGGTCAACTCAGAGGACGCGTCCGTCGAGGAGAACAGTGGACTCGAGGCGCATTCTCTGACCAAGGTTCCTTCCAAGACGCCAAAGAAATTCGTAGAGGATGAGTTTCGCGAAAAGGGCAACGTCAAGGCCCGTGTGTATAGCAAGTTTCTCAGCAGTAGCGGCGGCTGGCCATATTGGAGTATATGTGCGACCCTCTTCATCGCTTTCGAAGCCGGAAATCTCGGGCGAAACTGGTGGGTTCGCATGTGGACTGGCGAATCTGAGCACACGTCTGCGAATGCTTCCGGGGATCACGGCGTCGCTTACGCCTTCACCTTTGAGCACAGTGGCCTACATAGCACATACCACTCACAACTCGCGATTTCTTCCGAACAATCCCAGCCGGGGCACAACCTGTCTTATTACCTATGGATCTACGTGGCCATTGCCGCAGCTAGTGGCGTCGTCGGCACCTTGCGGTTCGTCTGGTCTTTCGTCATGAGCATCAAGGCAGCCAGGACGCTGTTCCGTCGCATTCTCTTCACCGTCTTGCGCACGCCTTTGCGGTGGCTGGATACAGTCCCTGTAGGGCGCGTGCTGAACCGCATGACGGCCGACTTCGACATCGTCGACAACAAGATCACCATGGACCTCGGCTTCATGTTCTGGCGAGTTCTGGGCCTTTTGGGTGTTTGTGTGGCCGCCCTGCTCGTATCCAGCCTCATGATACCTTTGGCCATTCTCCTCTTCGTCGTAGGCGGCCTCCTCGCGGCAAGATTCTTGGCGGGAGCTCGACCGGTGAAACGACTGGAGAGCACTGCAAAGTCGCCAGTTTTCGAGCTCTTCAACTCGTCCCTGGCAGGCGTGTCGACGCTCAGGGCCTTCCAGAAGACTCAGGTGTATGTCGACCGCATGCATGGCAGTCTCGACAACTGGGACACCATCTCCATCCATAACTGGATGCTGAACCGCTGGATTGGTTTCCGCATGGCCTTGATCGGAACTGTCTTCACCACCATGGTCGGCGTGATCGTTGTGGGATCGTCGTTTGTCGACGCGGCCCTGGCCGGCTTCACGCTGTCCTTTGCCCTCGACTTCTCCGGCAACATGCTCATGGCCATCCGCGGCTACGCCAGCCTGGAGCTGGACATGAATGCGGCCGAGCGAGTCATCGAGTACACCGAGATCGAGACGGAAGACTTGGGCGGCGAGATACCGCCCGCCGCCTGGCCCGCGACCGGTGAGATGCAAATCAAAGACCTCGTGGTCGGCTACGCCAACGACCTGCCGCCCGTCCTCAAAGGTATTTCGTTCAATGTCAAGAACAACCAGCGCATTGGCGTCATCGGCCGCACGGGAGCCGGCAAATCGTCCCTGACGCTCGCTCTATTCCGCTTCCTCGAGGCCAGATCCGGCCAAGTCGTCATCGACGGCATCGACATCTCCAAGATCCGACTGCACGACCTGCGGTCGCGACTGGCCATCATCCCGCAGGACCCCGTCCTCTTCTCCGGCACCATCCGCAGCAACCTCGACCCCTTTGACGACCACACCGACGACGAACTCCGAGACTGCCTGTCGCGCGTGCACCTCATCGACGACGCCTCGCGCGCCCCCACGCCCCCCAACGAGCCCTCATCCGCTGCAGCCTCGTCAACCGGTCCCAGAAACACCAACATCTTCCGCGACCTCACCAGCGGCATCTCCGAGTCCGGGGGCAATCTCTCCCAGGGCCAACGCCAGCTCCTCTGCATCGCGCGCGCCATCGTCTCCCGCCCCAAGGTCATGGTGCTCGACGAGGCCACCTCCGCCGTCGACATGGACACCGACGCCCTCATCCAGCGCAGCATCCGCGAGGAGTTCACCGATAGCACCCTCATCGTCATCGCGCACCGACTCAGCACCATCGCCGACTTTGACCGCATCCTCGTCCTCAGCGACGGGGAGGTCGGCGAGTTCGGCAGCCCCCGCGACCTGTGGCACAGGCAGGGCAGCATCTTCAGAGACATGTGCGAGCACAGCGGCGAGAAGGCGAAGCTGGAGGAAGTCATTCTCGGTAACGGATCGACCTGAGTTGCGCGCCGTGCCGAGACGCTCATGGCATTTGCCTTTGTTTTTGGTGGTTTCTCCTTCATCGTCCGTGGGACACTCAGCGCCTTGTGCAATTTCATGATTGTGTACCTCCGCCATCTTGGATCCCATAGGCCCAACTTGGTGTACGTTTTACGCATGTCGATTGAGCGAGCATCAATATAGTTCACTATGCCTAGAATAAACGCTTGCAATAGTTTTCTGGATTACCCAATTTAGTCCGCCTACTTGATCGTTGGTGTTGCGAGACCTGTCCGTATTGAATAAGTGAAAATACATCTTGGCTCTCCCTACGTCGTAGGTTTGATTCAATGAGCACGTACAGCCGGAATGAGTCTGTCTGCTTTTGTGGACGGTGCTTCTACGCAAGACACCATCTTGTTGCATTACAGTGATTCATGTACACCTGAGCTTGCTAGATCTAGAAAAAGTTCGTCATATGTTTTGTTCCATTGAGCAGTTTGACCCAAAATGAGCTTGTGTACTTGGTCAATAGTGGTCTGATGGAGCTGTCCACTCGCACAGTAAATGTCAACTCAATTTAGGGAGTGTCTTGCGTCCCTCTTCTGTGTCTATGGACGTGAAGGCGTCAAATCGTGATTATGCAATGGGGTGCTAACAATGCGCCTCCAGAATTCTGCAAAACTCCCCCCCTCCCGAACGCCGCTACAATCGCCATTATAGGAAGTAAAGAGACCCGTACATTGACCTTCAATCATCATTCTCCTCCTCGCTTCTGCCTAGGCTGACGCAAATGGGCGGGATCTCGGCTTCGACGATGCTGCCGCCATGATCACCGGCTGGACTACGCCTTGTTGCTGCTCTTCTTGGCGGCCCTACGACGCTCCTCGGCATCGACCATGTCTGCAACGATTTAGCTTCGGGTGAGATACCAACAGAAGGGGGGAAGGGGAAGAAACAGAAATGGCGACTCACCCATCCAGAGATCCTGACCCTCATACTCTTCCTTGTGGATCCTCTTCTCAATCAAGTGCTTGTGCTCAGGATCGTCAGGATCGACAACCTGCACCGTCTCCCAGCGCCCGCTCCCCTTCCTCGCGTCATTCATCTCAAAGACGCCGCTGACGACCAAGACGGCCAGCGTCAGGCCCTGCGCGTACACCCTCGCCTGGACCAACTTCTGCGACGTGCTGATGGGGGCGCGCCCAACAATGGCCAGGGCCAGCCCCATACTGGCGACCCACGAGGCGAAAACGATGTTGTACCTGTGCTCGCGCCCCCAGTCCATGAAGCGGCGGTAGGCAGACTCGTTGTCGCGCGCCATCTGCACCGCGCGCTGCGACTGGTCCCTGTAGCCGTAGGTTGGGTCGTTTGAGTGCTGGAACTTGGTCGAGAAGCGCTCGGCGTTGACGATGGCGCCGAACGTCGCCGTCGACGTGACGAGGAAGGTGCGGAAGGGGAGGGTCAGGGACCGAAAGGCCGGGTAGCGACGAGAAGCGAGCAGCACGCCGCCGAGGCCGAGGGCGGCTCCGGCTGAGCCGCCGATGAGGCCGCCCTTGACCACCTCATTGTAGTGGGCTTGTTCTTCGTCTTTGCTGATGACCTTCATTTTTTGTCACTCTGGCCTCTTCAGAGCTGATGCGTCATGTGGGGGAAGGCCAGGGGAAGGATGTGACAATGGGAGGGGAAGGGATGTGTTGGGGATGGATTGGACCAAGCGAGAAGCTCTCGGTAGCTGGTGGTTGGTGGTGGTTGGCCTCAATGGATGGATGAGACGGGATGATGTATTCGATGTCGAAGGTGGCTTACTTGTGAGGTGGAGCAGGTGAGACACACAGAGAGACAGAGCTCCTCCTTCCTTTTCTGCGACGGGGAGAGAGGGGCTGTCAGGGCAGCTTTTGCTTTATCCAGCTTCCAGACGCACCAAGGCTATCTCGCGCTGACCAGTTGGATGCGCGCGCCCGAGACCAAGAGTGCAAGGCGCCGATGTCGTTGCGGTTGGTCCTTCGGAAGATAACCGTGGTTGGCAAGCGGAATCATACGATGATGAGCACGCGCCCGTTCCGACAGACCAAACCTCGCTGCGCGCCACAGACAAGCTCGCGGTGAGATGAGAGAGTATGAAGACAAGAATGCAAAATTGGAAGAAACGAAAGGATGACCTCGCGCTCTGTTCTGCTTTTATTGCCTCTCCGGTTCACCGGCCATTGGATCAAAAGGCACCATTGACATCAAAATCAGCACATTCCACGCTGCCATGATCCCACGAGGCATCATTCTCGCAAATCGGAGAAGACACGGGATGATGTCAGCGTCGCAGCCCCAAGACAGGTGCGTGCACGCTATTAACCACCAGTGACGCCATACTTCCGCAGCAGACCGCCTAACGTCCACCTCCTACTTCTCCCGACCATCATCCAGCCCGTTGGCGCAAGAACCCCTCTAGCTCCGGGGGAGCCCAAAAAAAAACCCGTAGAGAAGCCGAGAAGCTCCCGCACGCAGAGTTGCCGAAATACTTGCGTGCGGGCT
Source organism: Aschersonia sp. MBC 877 (assembly GCA_030787035.1). NCBI lineage: Eukaryota > Fungi > Ascomycota > Sordariomycetes > Hypocreales > Clavicipitaceae > Aschersonia > Aschersonia sp. MBC 877. The sequence goes on along the minus strand of JARJUA010000103.1, from coordinate 44,065 downwards.
GGCGGGCGGACAATGGGCCACGCCTTGTTCTCAACCAAATTAATCTGAATCGCCCTCTTTTGCCCTCTTTTTTCTTGTCAATGCCTGTCCTCGTTGACGGCTGCCACGTGGCAAGGACATTATGTCTTGTGCCCCCCCCCCCCTGGTCATCAGTACAAAGGAGCCCAGGATGAGCAAGCAAAAAGTCAGCGTGTGCCATGGAACATGCCGAATCGCCCCTCGCCTTGATTGAAAACCATAACATCCCTCCCAATCCATGTTCCCAGCTCGCTCTCGTCCGGTGCCCCCGACGAACCGAGGATGAAAAAGGAGCATTAAGATTCCATAAGGGCCAGTTATATCCCCGTTTCAGCCGGGCCGGCTCAATTCGGCGTAGCCAATGGGGGTAAGCCGACTTTTGGACGCCGAGCCTACCCTGTAAGGAGACTACGTTGCCGAATGGGCGCGGCCTGCAACCGACATGGAAATTGTCCGACGAAAACTCACCTGTCCGGGAAGAACATGATCTGCCTGGACAGGCGCCCAGCGGGCGGGCTTGAGGAACGGGTGTCATGATGGTTGGTGCGCTGCACAACGTTCAACAAAGCCTTGGAGCATCGTGACCGACGTGCCGAAGTCGTCGAGGACAATCCTGTTTCGGAAGGAGAAATTAGGAGGAGAAATTAAAAGATGGCGGCGAAGAGACACGATGGAGCGCTTCGTCCACAGCCGTCGTGTAAGCGATCGTGTATTACCGCCCATTTGGCCAGTGCTGGTAAAGCTCGAGTCATGGACGATCTGGCTTGCCAGCAGCGACAAACAGGAACATTGATCAACGGCCGTCTCACATCCTGGCCCTTGCTCTGCACCACGGCCGTAAACACGCCAGAATTGGTGTTCATTTGAGACTTGGCTTCCCTTCAAGTCCATCGTGAATGACCGTCATTCATGGATAATTACTAGCCGCCCAGGCCAGGGGCGGGGGGAAGGGACCTACCAAGCCCCAAAAGCCGTGTTGCCATTGCCATTTATTCCGAACCAGTCGTTATGAGAAACGGCTGGAAACAGAAACACCCTATTCTCTCGACAACCTTGCCACAACTAAGAGCATCCACTCGCTCGTCGGCGGCGCCGAGAGGACCCAGAAACATCCGCTTCCAGAACATTGCTCCGTGGCAGTTGGTCCTGGAAAAAGGCGCTTGTGCCTGTCTGCGCCGGCCAAGGCACCCACTGGAACAATAAGAGACGGACGGGGTGGGCGGGGGCACCCCTGGAGTTGACCCCTGGAATTATTTCCGGTCTTAAAACACAGGCCTTTGGCCCAACAGTAGGCGCGCTGAAGCTGTCGAATCTACTCGGTACAAGCAGCTCAATTGAGGAGAGCCCGACCATGTCGCATCACGAGTTCAGCAACTGAGCCGTCGTGTACCGAGCCCGGGACACTGATTGGCGCGCTGGCCAAGGCATGAGCGTCGCTCGCCATACCTCGCGCATATACATAGGGTTCGATCCACGGATGAAGTGGCACCTGCTAGTGCCCGGCGGAGAGAGAGAGAGAGACAGAGAAGAAGAGAGCCAGAAGGAGGGAGGAAGAAGTTAGCAGAAGCGGCACACAGACAGAAGGCATCATCGGGTCGGCTACGAACCATGGCGTGAATCAAAGAAAGCAACAAAGGGAATCCATCATCAAAGGTCCCCCCCCCCCCAGTATGGAGTAGCGTTCCGTATTGCTCGCTCATTTGCCTGCAGCCTCCTGTGTCTGTGCACTTCTTTCACGGAAATGGTTTGACATCATTCATTTGCGACTGTTGGTACGACTCAGGCGGGGTCGCCCATCCCACCTTTTTCTCGGCCAGTGACACAATAGCCGGGCTCAGGAACCGAAACTCCAGCTTTGCCACACGTGTGGCTAGCTTCCTCCCTCCTCTCAATGCGCCAAGCGAATATCGTCCAAGGGAGAGGGGACGAAACTCATTTGTATGCGACATCAGAACAGGAGCGCCGAACAGCCTCGAACTTCTGATTTGGGCCCGGCCACACCGACTTGAGGGCGCCTTCCCTTTGCCCGCCGCACACCATCAACACGGGAGGAATGCAAGTGCGGATAAGTGACTTGCTGGCCCGAGACAGGCTAAAGCACGATACGGGCTGCCGGATGCCGCAGCTAATAAACGGCATCGTAATGGTCAGGCCGGACCCTGGGACAAGGTGGTCGGTCGCTAGTCGATGTTGGCTCTCTTTTCCCGTCCCGCTCCATCCTGTTGGTTACCAAGACTCGTCACTTCATGTGGCGCTGGCGCGCCGGGGACTGATTGATCGATCAGAGTGTACTAAGATCTGCCGTGAATGCGATCAGCGAATGGCCGGTCGACGTGGCTGAATCTGAATGATACCTGCAGCATGCACCTTCACCGACATGGCGTGGCTAGCAACGGCCGTCATGTGCATGGTTAGCTGCATGGCGATCCAGATGCAATGCACGTCAGCCATTCGAAAAGAGTTGCCTTTGAGTTCTCGAGCCGATCCACACAGACCTTTGCGGCCCTGCTGCGCTGACATATCCGCGCGGCCTCCATCCCTCGCTTGACACGGAGAGAGGACTCGTCGATCCACTGGAACTTCTGGACTTACTTGCCTGGCTCGGTAGGCATCCAGATGCCAGGGTCGCTCGGATGATTGTGGTACAGAAGCCATCTGGGGCTCATCTGGGGGATCCTGGGAAGATCCTGGGACTTGATTTCGAGATGCAGAGTCGTCCTTGAGAACCTGTCTCTGCCTTTGCTGCATCATCGGCCATGCAGGACAAGTTGGACATTGGTCGGCGCCCCCGGTGGTCTGCCAATACTCGCTCTGACCTTGACAGCCAACTCCCCAGACGGTGGCCCTTTTTAGAGTTTGCTGTGCTTGGCATCGTCGAGTCGATTGGGAGCCGACAATGAAGGGTGGCTTGTCGATGCCCGCGGGCTAGTCCAAAGCCATACTAAATAATCTCGCCGTCTCTTCGGCCCCACACGCGCACTTACGCAGCTGCCTGCTAGCCGAGACATTTTGGCAAGACTTGCGCCTTCCTTGCATTACTTGATCAACCAATATGCACGGTATGTGCTCCGTATAGGAACACACTCACATCAGGGTAGTATGCGTTTGGAAAGGGTAGCGCAAAGTAAAAAGTACTTTAGCACTTTACGAAGTTTATTACTAGGTCCTTTGCTTGACGTACATTTATGTGGCCATGGAACTCAGTTGATACGAGGCGCCATGCGATACTTTTCCTGCGTTTTCAAGGCGCAGTACTCCTCTGTAAGCTTTCGGAAACTTTGGGCAAGGCTTTGCCCGGAGCCATATTACCAGGGAGTATGTAGGCAATCAGCTTCGTGGCTTTGCTCGTGGAAAGTTAGTGTATAGCATCAGAAATTGGCTAGGCGACAAGCTGCTGATTTGGCCGTTCCCTTTCGCGTCTCTCTCTCTCTCTCTCTCTCGTCTCTCCCTCTCTTCCCTCCGTCTCGAATATTGTCGTCGGGGGTCCGAGTCTCCCCCGTTGTCGGTCGTCCGACCAAACAGCATGGCGCAACTTCCCCTGGACATGGGCATTTCGGTGCGCCACCAACCTCCCCAAGTCCCCCTTTCGAGCATGTTTCCCGTAGTGCCAAAAGAGTCATCGGACTTTGTCCATTACGCGGGTATTACCTGTTGAGCGTGAATGTTCCGCACACGTGTGTGTCTCCATCGCACTCAGCCATTAATTCTGGCGCTAAGCTCCATACGTGGCGTTCTCCACATGGTGCGCTCCCAGAGATCTCGGACTGACTCGCTCACTGGCCCCCTGGGCGGCCACCAATCGCCACTGCCTGTCTCCTTCCCTGACCGCAACGTCGCAATGTCGCAGCAGTCGCCAGCTGCCCTGATCTGCTTGGGTTGGTGGGGCCCGGCATGTCACCCCTTCTCAGTTGCTGGAGACTCATGTGAGCGCCAACCAACTTGGATCGTTTCGCTTTCGAATCGGTCCAGAAGGATAGCCCAGGAGTCAGGGTCAGACCGCTACATTATCAGAGCTGAACTGTCCCTTTGCCACGAACAATGCGATTGTCGTTTTACGTATCAGACGTTCCCGCTACTTTATGCCACACAAGGCCATCCTGGATAAAGTACCCACGGTGAAGGTTGACCTCTTAGTCACTCCGTATCGTGCCAAAGGACGCACGATTTGCCCTCGCGGTGGATATAGGAATGAGTTGATGATAAACCTCATATGGCGGACTATCGAGCCGCGGTGGCTCTCGATGGCTGATTGAGTTTCTGTTCAAACTTCCTGCTCTTCAAACCATGCGTGCTCGAAACGCGACGCGACGCGCCTTTCCCGTGAACTGTGGTATCGCCGGTGAACACAAACATGACATACTTTGACCGGACGAGTGGCGCATTTGTTGTTGGTGTGCCGCCTCAAACGCAAGTGAGAAAGCCACTGACCTGCGAATCGTATAAAACCAAAGGTGTGGGCGATTCTGTCCCTGGTGCTCGACCGAGATCCTTCCATCTGTTCACCCGGGACGCGTCTTGCGGGAAAGCCAGTCGGAAGCGACATTGAACTGACAGCGATCTGACAAGACCAACTGCGACGACTTGCGTCTGCTGCGACTGGCGACTGCAACCGCAGACAAAAGGAAAAAAGGAAAAAAAAATAAAAAATTAAACAATCGAAAAAGAAAATCGCATAGAATCGCTCCCGAGAAAAATGAGCGGGCCCCGGAGTGGTCAGCTGGAGGGGGGGCCGGCCGTGGTCACGATGACGACTGATACAGAAGGGTCCAGCGTGCTCGACGGATGGCGTGGCGGTCGCCCGGCCCATGGAGCCACTGCCTCCGCCCACCACCTGTACCAGGCCCCTACCCACTCGCTCCTGACTGACATGGTGGTCTTGGCACGGTCGTCTCCCGCCCCGTCACTGAACGGCCGCTCGTTGGACCCAATGGAGACCGACACCCAATCTCAGAACCCGACCCGGCAGGAGGCAACACCCTCTCCCGGTCACTTCTCCTCAACATCACCTGGTCCTGACTTTGTTCCTTCATACGCCCTCGCCTCCTCCTACGGCTACTGTAAGCAGAACAGACCTTCGTCAACATCGACAGCCCCCGCCATCGTCGACAAAAGCCCCTCCGCCGCCGTCTACAGCGATCTCGACGCCGTAATGACTGCAGGCGGGCTCGACGCTGCTGCCATGAGCCGCGGCCGCCAGGACTCGTTCGTGAGCGCTGCTCCCAAGCCCATATCCGTCAACAACCAGAACCGGAACCGTCGAGAGTCTCTTGCCGGCAGTCTGATGAGTATGGGCGCTGGCGCTGCCGGCGTCAGCTGGGGTGGCGTCTCCTTTGGCAGCTTCATACGCGAAGAGTACGTTTCCTGCCTGCGCCTCCTCACCTTCTGTGTCTGTTTCCCTTGCTGCAACACCACCCTTCACCGTGGCTGCCGACTTCCTTGGGCCGCCGACGGGTGTCATGTTCTCTTGTTACTCTTCCCAGTCAACTCTGCCCGACTGGTGTGCTTGGTTTCCGCTTACCTCCAGGTGATGGTTTCGAAACCGTCGCAAGCGAGCCTGCTGCTTCTTCTCACAAGACCATCTCTTCGCTGACTACTGTCATGCTCTAGCTTATCCATGCACAATGCGCAAAACACTTCGGCCAGCTTTGGCGGTCCACAATCGTCGGCCTCGGGCTCTTCTTACCTGCCCAAATTCGAGAAGAACTTCATGAAGGACTTCTTGTGTTGCGGCAAAGTTCTTCCCGACCTCCATTGTCTGTTACAACATTACGAGGAGTCTCACGCCGACACTTCTAGTTACCATAGCGGTCCGCAGACCAACGCCTTCTCGCAATTTGCACCACAGCCATCTTCAAACGGGCACGATGCACGCACAACGCCTGCAGGGTCTGGGCCAGTGAGCACGACACGAGGCCAGCAACTCGCCGTTGGCGCAGGCTTTCCCATGAGTGACATCTCGGCCGGTATGAACGGTGGCCAGATGAACCCCGCCCTTGTGTCAAATCACAACGACGACATGGACGCCGTGGCGGACATGGAGATGGACGAAGATGACACCCTTGATGCCATGGAGCTGGACGACAGCAGCAAGATGCACCAGACACGCCATCTTTTTGGACAACCTCAAAGGCCTCGGCTCAACATGACCACCTCCGGCCTCACTCAAGGCCTTCGCACGTCGCAACCTCCAACGCCTGCAGCGGCAAGTTTTGGTCTGCAGAATAATCCGACAGTCTCATCCGTGAATACGCCCACTCTTGCCACTGCGCACCAGATGCCACAGCAGCAGCCCGGGCAAGGTAGGGGCATGGACGACGACATGGACGAAGACCTCCCTGGGATGCCCTTGGGCGGTGGCAACTCGACTGACCTGGGCGACGGCAACTATGGAAACGGCCACCAAGACTCCAACTTCTGCATCAACGACCCCGCCAGACACTTATTCAGCCCTGCGGGTGCTGGGGCCGCCGGGACCGCAACTCCTCCACAGGGCAACCGGACTGTTCAGGCCCAGCTGGCCCAGCTTGGCATCACGGCCGACCAGCTCACAGATCCCCAGGCCAGCAAAGCCCTCTTGCAGCAGCTACAAAGTCTTATATTCGAGGAGCATAAACCATACAAATGTTCCGTCATAGGCTGTGAGAAGGCGTATAAGAACCAGAACGGCTTGAAGTGAGTCCATATCATCTTGTTGAGCAATGGCTGCGTATTGAACTGACGTCCCGCTCCCTTAGATACCACAAGGTCCATGGCCATTTGGGGCAAACGTTGCATGACAATGGCGACGGGACCTTTTCAATCGTCAATCCTGAGACGCGCGCTCCGTATCCTGGTACGCAGGGGATGGAGAAGGAGAAGCCTTTCCATTGCGACTCGTGCGGCAAACGGTACAAAAACCTGAATGGCCTCAAATATGTGAGTAGTTGATGAGCTCGGGGCAAGCGTGGATGAGTTCTGACAAACATTACAGCATAAAGGACATACCCCCACGTGTAATCGTGAATTCAAGGATTTTGCTCTGGCCGCAGGGCTACAGCTTCCCGGACTCCAAGAGGCGACGATGCACTAGTGGCTGCATTGCAACCCCGTGGCCTCTGGGCCCTTGCAAGTTGAGTGATTGGGAGCACATCAGCCACGAAATCGCACATTGAGAATTGACGGAATGCGACTCGGTTCCTATAAACGAGAGGTTCGCAGGGGACCGTCGTCTTTGCCCGCTGGCTTGTTGCCCCTCTCGGTATTGATGTCGGGGCTTTTTGTTGTTCTTTCCGTGCGCTTGTGGACGACACTTTTCCTTTTCAACGATCGCGAACGCATCGCGACGGCGTGACGCGGTATCTGCATTCTGCGAAGCGGGACATTTCGGTCGCGCATCACCGGAGGGGTCTCAATGCCTCTTCCTCAGCAGCGGCAGTTGCACAAAGGTGTTCTCTTTCAAAAGTTGTCGACGATTGGCGCTCATGATACCCTGGGGTATCCTCACCCCTTGTTCTTATTTTCCCAAAATGTTTCTTATTTAATCGCATTTCATCTTCTCTTCTCCTTGTATTTTTAGATGCGAGTCTTGCACTGCTCGCAACGTGGCTTGGCCACTTTGGAGCCGGAGCCACCGGTTTCTGGCGTTGCTGAGGCCGCACGATGCGGTCCTGCACGAGACATGACTTCTCGCCGAAGGCTTACCAGCTCAGCGTGGCAGATTGCGTTGCGACGATGAACATGGAAGCGCCCATGAGCAGCGAATCAGAGAGCAGAGAGAGCCTTTGGATTCGCCTGTACAGTTTTTTCTCCTCTTAAGGGGAAATGACATTCCCGAGCAATTTGGTTGAAGGATGGATCTGTCAAAAGTGCGTAACATTTCTGGCGCAGCCAGGTGCACAGGCAATCATCATTGCTTAGTGTTCCTCTATGTACTCTTCTCTTACTGAGGCTTGGTTGAGTCTTGGTTTCACCATCTTCCTGTACTTTTTGGAGTTTTCATCTTCCTGCATTGCATTGCATCGCTTTGAGGGTGTTGTTTTTTTCGGCTTCTCCCCTTCCCTCTCCTGCCCAGGCTGTAACATTGGCTTGCTTGTGCCAGGGCGCTATGATGGGGGAGGGGGTTGGTTGGTTAGGGGGGCGGGTTTAGACACCCGGCGCTGGTATACGGATGGTTGATTCTCGCTCGATGATTCGAACGCGATGAGGGGGTCATCGCGGTCGTCTGATCTCCATAGACAAAAGACAAGGTCACGGATGTCGACCCGGCGTAATAGCTGCTTGCTAAAAGCGGAAAACTCAATAGATTGCATGCTGTCAGCGGCTTATTCTGATGGGGAGCTGAAATTGACGATGCCTTATAATGTACCGTAGTTGGGCGTCATGGGAAAAGGCCGTGTCAAGGTGACTGAATGCAAAGCTGAAACATCAGTACATATCACATTCACACAGTCGCGGCGAGACTCCGCAGCAACTCAAGTCAATTCCGTACACAGTTTGTACGTGAGCAAGCGCAGAATTCGGCTCTGTTGCATCCGAATACGAATGGACTAGGCACTAGTCGACGTAGACAGCAAGAAGCAGAAAAGGAGGGTGGTGGGAACATTGGTTTCCAAACAAGGCGACTGCCTCAGTTTTAACTTCAAAGGCATAATAGGAGGAGTTGAAAAAAAAAAAAAAGAAAAGGTCATGAGACGCCTCTTGTACTCTGCTCCAGCCGCAACTAATCATTTTCATAATTCATGTTCTTTCCGTCATGCCATGGTTTGGTCTCCCGTACGATATCATCTTCCACGTCTTTGGTCTTCAAGGTGACTGACTGTGACGCTGCTGCGTCATCAGGTCATCTCCATGCCTTCGTCATCATCGACCTCCGACTCAACCATCTGGGTCTGCACGCTGCTGATACTTGCTTTGCGACCACCGTGACTGCCGTCGCCGTACCTCGAGGTCATGCCACCCCACTCCAGTTCTTCGCCAGCCACCACGCGGCCCTCCATGTCGATTTCCTGCGAGAGCTCGACGAGCGCCGAGCGGGGGAGGCGCAAGAACCCTTGAGTTCGGACGATGCGGCCCCAGTGAGTCATGCAGTACGAGGCGGCGCGCTTGCGGAGCCACTCCTCGTTGGCCTGGCCGGAGCAGTGCCACACCACGCAGGCATTTTCGACATTGAGCTCCTTGGCCAGGCGGTTGACGCAGAGCAGCCGAAGATGAGGAATGTTGTAAATGTTGGACATGATCAAAAGACCCGCCACATTCGACAGATCCGTCATCGCGTCGCTATCCGCCTCTGACGTGCCGTGTATGCTGTCGGTGTAGAGATAAAGCAGGAAGGCTTTCACGACCGAATACGGTTCGGGGATGTGCATCTTCTTGGTGTGAAACTCTGCCATTTGCGCGCTGTACAGTCGTGCAAAGTGCGGCCAGCGCGCTTGCAGAATGAGCTTGTGAACGTGGATGGGCTGAGACGTCGGAGCGTCTGAGTCCAACCAATTTGGATTTCGCGTCGACAACTCGGGACGCAGCGCATCCGTACCTATGCTGTCATCACCCTCTGAGTCCTCGGCGAGTGCCGTGATGACAAAGTCTGTACCGCTGCCTGATTCGGGCGGCTGATTGAAAAGCTTAGCCAGGTCGGCGCCCAACCCCTGGGATGGCCGATCAAAGGTTCTGCTCAGAGCACTGGGCTGCGATTCTGTTCGCGGCCCGGTAGTCATGTGGTTGCCTAAGAAGCCATATCTACGCAAGTCTATCTCCATGATGTCACTGCCAATGTAGAGATTAGCAATCAGCTCTGATCGAGGCTTACCGCCAACCAATGACTTCCATACCTGAGGTATTCTTCGTATCCATTCGGGCCTAAATCTGCCGAGGCTGGATCCGTAGGACATCCAAGAAGCCAGGCCTTGGTGCCGTCCTCATTCATTGTGCAGTAGTGCCATCTATATCCGGCCTTGAAAATCTCTCGACCTTCAGCAAGCTTTTGCCATCGCAGGGTGTTGAGGTCCAGCGCTGATAAAGAGCATTCTCGGGGGGTAATGGTGGCAGCCGGCGTGACGAAGTCGAGAAGCATACCGGATGAATACTGGTGGTAATGGATGCCGGAGCCTTGGGATGGAATGGCTTGCCCGAACATGAATTTCACCGCTGAAATACAACCTGGAGCCATGGGTGCGAAGGATTTAACCTGAAATGAAGGCGGGTTTACTTGTGCAGTCCTTGAGTTGGCGGCGTAGCCAGTTGTTCCCACAACAGGAGCAGGGGCCATGTTATAAGGAACCCGAGGAGAACCGCCGCCTCTTCCCGTCATGGTGTTGCGATCGAAGACGCCCATTTGAGGTCGAGAGTCAAACTCGGGACATCCTTTGAGGTCTAACCAGGACAGATCGCTGATCTTGTCCATGTCTTTGCTGAGCCCACCAAACACCCAAATTCGATCCCCCCATGTATAAGCTGAATGATCGAATCGTCCGATAAATCGCCATGCTTTGGACCAAGTAAAGGTGCGCAGGTCAAGGTAACAGATGTCATCCAGGACGTAGTTATTCTGACCCGTGATGCCACCAATGATGAAGAGCTTGTCTTCATTCAAAACAGCCGCATGCCTCGCTCGACCTTTGGGAATTGGGCCAGACACCTGCGGCTGAGTCCAGTGCGCCGTTTTCAGGTCGAAGATAATCAAGTCAGAAAGATAGGTTCGATGCTCGTTCTCCCCCCCAAATACCAGTAGCTTATCTCCCTGATACAGAGTTGCCGTGTGCCCTGAAGATTGACATATCGGTCAGTAGCAGGAAGACTTTAGGAGAATTGTCGAGTCAGAGTGCCTACCCATCCGTACCCCAGGAATGTCGCCGTAATTGTCGACCAAGCTCCACTGGTGACTCGCAAGGTCTAGCCGGAGCACGTGGTTATAGACCTCATCCGTGTACTGATCAAATCCGCCGAATGCATAGATCTGGTTGTTTCCGCAGTACGTGACTGATGCGTTGACCAGACAGGCCGGCCGCTGGCCCAAAGTGCGCGTGATTCGAGGCCGGTAGCCATCAGCGGACGGTCGGGTCTTGGCCGGGAAATTTGGCATGATGTATGTGTTATTGGAGGATGAGCTTGCCGAGACGGGCGTAGGCGCTGCACTCTGCGTAGGAGTGGTCGACGCGGCAAAACTAATGAGGGCCGAGCTCGTCTGCTGCGTCGGAGCCGCGACATGGGTCGATGGCCCGCCGAAGATGGATGATGCCGGCATCTGGCTGGGAGTTGAGGGCTGTGTCGCCATCGTCGGGGATCATTTGACCAGGGCGGGCGCCGATGTAGTCATCTCAGCTGCAGGCGAGCCGAGCCGCCTGCAGTGGATTCGAAAGCTGTATGTTAGCTGGAGAAGGGAGGTGTGGTGATGGCAGCAGATGTGGTGACGACGGCGAAGGGGAATTTTCCTTTCCTGCTGCTAGCCCCAAGAGGTTCTTCGCGTCCTGAAGACTGTAACCGTTCATTTCGGTAGCCCCTGCCAATTTTGGGGGGATGAAGCCAGTAGTCCGCAAGCAGCTTAGCGCCGCATCGGCTCGGCCGCTGGATTGTCCGTACGTCACTGCCGCCACCGCCGTTGCCTGGCCGAACTTGCAGTGGGGCTCAAAGTAAATAAAAAGCGATCGCTCAAGACGTCCTCTACGACCATTTCTTCACCTTTGAAAGAGCACTCTTCGTCTTTTTCTGCCCCCCTGAACGCTGCATTGCATTCGCTGAGAAACGTGCTTGTACCTTTCAAGAGAGCAATAGAGGCATCAAAGGGCTCACGACCGAACGCACCTGAGCTTTCACGCCCAATAGCTGCGACAAGAATCATTTGCCAGATTTCCAACGACATCATACAAAATTTGGTGTTATGCTAAAGCTTTTTGGCGGCATCATTATCCGCGTCATCGGATAACTTATACCATTAAAGAGATATCTAAGTCTTCAGGACTCTTTCGCTAGAGTTTCCTCGAGCTTATTCCGTCAGTCTCGACATCTTTTCACCTGGCAGACATTGGAAAAGCTGACCTTTGCTTCTTTAGGCGAGACATCATCTGACAAAATGGCTGCCGCGACGGTATCAACTCCTATTAAGACACACAGAGCGCTTTTTTCTACCCGTACTGCTGGCGGACGGCTTCCCCTCTCCCCCTCGCCTGGGCCTTGTGGAAATGGCGTCAATTCCTCACCATTTACCCCGGAGAAGCACTCCAAATCTGTATACAGTGGCGGCCTCATGACTCATTTGTCTCGATGCAGTACCAAAACCACTCGCCGCGAATCGCCCAAGTCAAACATCGCTCGTGTTGTCTCGACGCCTCGAAAAGCTCTGGAGCTCGGTGTTTCCAATTTTGCTCTGACGGGTACCGGCAGCAAGACTCCATCTGCTGCATCCAAGCTGAAAAAGGTCACTGTGCGTCAGAAGTCAAGCAAAGTCACCGTCAGCTATGCGGGAGATCGGTTTATTCCAAATCGGGGGACGAGCTCTGCGATCGTAAACGTTGGCTCAAGCAAGTTGACTCAGCCAGATCGCCAACAGCCGAAAAACAACCATGCTGAGAGCTCGGCAATCTTGTCTTCCGCTGCTGATGATGCCGCTGCTGCGCTCGAGAGTCTAACCATCAACGACGAGGAGGAGGAGGACGAAAAGTATACTCGTCCATCACCCAATACCGTAGCCTACCAGGACTCATTAGCCACAGCATGTGGAGTCAAGCTCAACACGAGGATTCTGGAGTTCAAGCCTGCTCCACCAGAATCTTCCAAGCCGATTGATCTCAGACAACAATACAACCGGCCCCTCAAGCCTTCCGGAGCCAACTCGGCGCAGCTCCGAAGGCGCATTGCAACAGCACCAGAGCGTGTCCTTGACGCTCCTGGCTTGATCGATGACTACTATCTGAACCTGCTCGACTGGAGTTCTGGCAATCAAGTCGCCATTGGCTTGGAGCGAAGCGTCTACGTTTGGTCGGCTGACGAAGGCAGCGTCACCTGCCTTTTGGAGAGCGCCGCCGACACCTACATTAGCAGTGTGAAGTGGTCGGATGATGGAGCATACGTTGGCGTCGGTCTCGGAACTGGCGAGATCCAGATTTGGGATGTTTCCGAAGAACAAAAAATTCGAAGCATGTTCGGCCACGAGACTCGCGTCGGCGTCATGGGATGGAGCAAGCATCTGCTGTCGACGGGTGCTCGGAGCGGCTTGGTTTTTAATCACGATGTCCGCGTTGCTGAGCACAAGGTGGCAGAGCTTGTGTCCCACACCTCGGAAGTATGCGGCTTGGAATGGCGCTCTGATGGCGCTCAACTCGCTACTGGAGGCAATGACAACCTCGTCTCCATCTGGGACGCCCGTTCCCTCTCTGTGCCCAAATTCAGCAAGACCAATCACAAAGCCGCGGTCAAGGCATTGTCATGGTGCCCGTGGAACACGAATCTTCTCGCCACAGGTGGCGGCTCTTATGATCGTCACATCCACTTCTGGAACTCCACGTCCGGAGCTCGGGTGAACAGCATCGACACTGGCTCGCAGGTGACTTCTCTCCGCTGGAGCCCACACTACCGCGAGATTGTCAGCTCCAGCGGCTTTCCCGACAACTCCCTGAGCATCTGGAGCTACCCGACCCTGGTTCGCACTGTTGAGATCCCCGCTCACGAAAGTCGGGTGCTTCACAGCTGTCTCAGTCCTGACGGACAGATGATTGCCACTGCCGCCGCCGACGAGAGTCTCAAGTTCTGGAAGGTGTTTGAAAAGAAGGCTGGCATCGCCGGCAGTGTTGGCAGCTCAGGTGCTTCTGGCAAAGCTGATATGACCAAGCACATGACCATCAGGTAACGTGGTGTCAAATCTGCTGGAGCCTCTGACAGTAAGTATGGACCAGATGGATATTGTGGTCGACTTTCAGCGTGAGTGTCAATTTGAAGCATGGTGTCTTGGAGTTTACGATGCCTCATACTTCCCCTAAAACAGGTGGTCTACACGTGTTTTTTTCCTCGCTCAACGGAATGTCATTGACGCATGTCTGCAGCCAATCATTGATGTGAGCTATCGATTGGGGCTAATATCTCAAGAACAAGGGACTAGGATAGCGGAGGAGGATACAATACAAGAGAGTATATGTAATATAGGGTTGTCAGTAACATGATCCAGAGTGATCTTTAGAATGTAGCTCTGCCGAAATCCCCATGGATCTTCTTTCGCCTTGTGAAGCAGTCTGTCTTTGTGTTGGGCCAAGAAGCAGAGATTTATCATGACGACGGTGTTACACGACGATCATGCAAATGGAAGTAGAGTCAATTGGTGGCGTCGGTGATCTTGGCGGTAGCCACGGCAATGGAGGGGCTGGACCTTCCCAAGCTCGCTGGACTATTTTTCAAAGTTTAAAAATTGGCACTGTGAATGTTCACAGGCGGTTTGCGGCAGCGGCTGATAGCGCAATGACTAAGCAGAGGTGGTGCTGTGGAGACTGTTTACAAGTCCAAATCCACTGCGTGCCACCAACTCTCCCCTGTGCATCACCACCACGGGCACTGACAGTGACGAGCAGCAGAGGCAGTCACCTGTCATCCGTCCGCTATTCCTCACGATCGAGCGCGAAATCTACATGGCTGTCAAGTACTATCGCCATCGTTGACGAGCGCCATTCTTGAAGTAGCGAGAGGCAGCCGAGCGTCATACGACCTCTCACGGCGCTTCCGAAGTCGTCTTGGGCGAGCAGCCTCGGGCCGCAAGGACCACATCGGGCGTTTCCATCCTGGCCGAGGCCACTCGTCGTTCTTGAGCCCTTTCGAGGGAGTACCGCAATCCGTTCGGAGAGCTGCGAAGAAATTGCGCTGAAACACGAGCTTGCCGTTGCACGCGCGCGACGACTCGTGCTACAAGACGCCGTCATGTCAAATCAAGCAGTAGGAGCCGTCTATCAGACCATCATCGACGAGGTCATCAACAGCTCTAGGGTAGATTTCGAAGAGAGTGGTGTAGAAGAGGGCGTACTCGAGGAACTGCGTCAGGTTAGTCTTTGGATGCTTTCTCCCCTTCTTGTCTGTTTCTCCTCTTCCCTCGACGAGAGGCAGTGCCCGGAGGGAAGGAAGCCACCAAGTGGTAGGTCGCGGAACGGCTTTGTCGCGATGCGCGTGCACCCAACCAACAAATCTGGCGACACTTGTTGTCCATGGCAGCTGCCTCGGGAGACAGTCCAACCTTCGGTCACGACGCAATGCCGTTTGGGCGACGGCGCGGGGTTCTCTGAATCAGTGGCGGGACCTCGCAGGCGCAAAAGTGTTCCAGGAGAAGCGGGCGGGAGGCGGGCAGACCAGTGCTATATGGGCCTTTTTAAAGCGTCCCTCTGGCCCCGCTGCCCGCCGCCCCCTGCTGCGCCTTCTCGGCTGCCTGGCCCTGCGTACACCAACACCAACCGCACCTCGCGTCACGTGCTGCCCCATTCGCGTGCCAAGCTGTCGGGTCGAGGCATATGAATCGAGACCGTGGACAAGTGTCGAGGAGCTCTAAATCCAACGACTGCTTCATACGAAGCGAGACGCTCTCTTTGGTCTCGGAATTCGTCTGCATTGCCCTCCCTCATGTTTCCGGCCTCTCAATACCCCGCTTTTTGAGGCCTCGCCCTCGTCATCAAAGCTTGCCCCCTTATCGAGATACACAACAAGCCTGGTTTAGACGCCGTTTTTTGATTAATTTGGCTGACCAAAGCACATAGGGATGGCAAAAAAAGCTTTCGCAGCTCGACGTTGCGCGGTTCCCTTGGGATCCCAAACCGGATGCTGCAGCTCCAGCTCCGGCGGCCGTTCCTCAACAGCTTACCGCAACAGCGCAGCCCACGACTCAAGCTCACTTCACGCCGAATCTCTCCCTACCTGGAAACGGGATTGTGGCCGGAACAGGCTCTGCAGGGGCTTCCGTCCAGAACGGCATCAAGACTGAGCCTGGACTGACCAACCAAGAACTTGCAATCAAGAAAGAACCTGGCATGGACGATAAGAATAGCGTCGCAGCCAGTAGAGCAGCTCAGCAGCTGCAGCTTCAGTATGGAAACCGCGCCGCGGGCTCTATAAACGCCATCCAGGACCGGCTGGGCCAAGCCCCGCCGCCGAATCAAGCCTCACAACCCCTCCCACCAGGGCAGCAACAACACGGCGGCCCCAGCATCGGTAATGGCCAGACCGACGGGCCCGGCGACGACGAGTCCGACTACGAGGGTATCCTAGTCCAGCGCACCGCACAAGGCAACCTGCACGAGCTTGGACGCGTCGAGATTGACCACATGCTCCACCACCATATCGCGGCACGGGCCAAAGCCATGGAGGGCGGCGGCCTGATGGTTCCTCTCAGGAAGGCCTCGGCGCGCACCGGCCTCGCTCGACCTGCAAGACGAGTGGAGGATAGACGCATCCCGGCCCACGACGGCGGCGACGACGATGACGACGATGACGACGATATCGACGACGAGGACGCCATCAACTCAGACCTCGATGATTCCAACGACGACAACGAGGACGACGAAGTCGACGACGAGGGCCTGGGCCACATCATGCTCTGCATGTACGACAAGGTCCAGCGCGTCAAGAACAAGTGGTACGTGCAAATTGACACTTACGCCCGCATTATGCAGGTATTGACCGCCGATGCAGGAAGTGCACGCTCAAGGACGGCGTCCTCACCGTCAACGGCAAGGAATACATATTCCACAAAGCGACGGGCGAATACGAATGGTGACATGACCGCGGAGCTGTCTGACCATCACCTCGCCTCTACCCGTGGCAAAACAAGCTTCAAGAATGCATCCAATAGGAACCCGACTTTCTCCTTCGATACATTGATCAGTCTCACCACCCAGTAACATAGTTGATTCGAATTCACCCCTTTTCATATGTAATCACTATCATTTCCTCTGTCTTGCGTCGCCTCTAATGATCGGGGAAGGGAGGGAATGAAGAGAAGAAAAAAAAAAAAGAAAAGCAAAGCTCGGCGTGTGCTTCGGTTATTCAACAATCTCTGTCGCTCATGCTGCCAGAAAGGCTTGAGAACGCATGCGGCGGAGAAATGCAGGCGACATTGGATGGGACGGGTTCAGTGCTTCATGTATCACAGTAGACCTACTTTGAGGTAGCAGTAGAAAAACAGGTAGCAGCCATGACATGACACGACACGCGTGACCAATCCTTTTGGGTGACACGAAAACGTGGGAGGCGATGCCGCTCTTTTCCCCTTCCTCCGCGTCTGGAGCGGCCCGTGAAGGTTGTCACATGAGATGCATGTGCAGCTGGTCGGGCCCCGTCGATGACCAACCATATCGAGGGGCAGACACGCCTTCTCTCCTCCGGTGTAGACCCTGCTCCGCCAGTCTGCCTTCCAGCAAACTTCGCCCAGGGCATGCCGCAATCTCGGGACACCAGCCAAAGTCAGCCGCTGACCCGTCTCACGAAGGGCGTGGGACAGCATCAGAAGTACAACGGGAAAACAACGGCAGCAGAGCGAGGTACAACGCATGACATCTCCCTTCGAAAAGCGGGAGCCCATACCGGAACGGCGGACGCGGATTGCTTACAGGTCATCAAAATTGACGCGCCTGCAAGTAAGCACCTAAGCCAGCTGAAGGGCGATATGTCCTTCTTGACATGTTCCAGCGGCCGCGACGTCAGCATGCAAAGTCTTGGCCCATCAGTCAGACATGCAGACGGCGCCACCTTAGCGTAGGCCCCCCTTCCCCCCCCGGTTCTCTGACCCGACTGTCTGGGTCGACCAATGACAACGGGCGGATCCACCGACAAGGGTCAGGGTGGATGGCCGTTCAGCCAAACGTCCCCTCTGAACGCTGTCAGTCGATAACAAGGGTCGAGACGAGACATGGCTGCAGTCGAGGGGCCTGGTACCGGACCTGGCGGCTGCGGTGCTTTGACTTCCGTTGGCGTTCTTCGTTACCGCCAGTCGTTGTCTTTGCGTGCAGAACGGAGACAGGTCCCTTCATGCTGGCGTGACAACTTGCATGACCTCCAGCCGAAGCTTCTTTCGCTGTTCTGATCATGTTGGCTGTCTGTCCACCGCGGTTCGACGGGGACAGTGAGCCTAGTGTCACACGGTCTCGAACGAGCAGCTTCGTCTCGTCGTCCGCCTGAGGCCAGCACAACACTCTGCAGGACCAACAACCACCCAGACTGACGCCGAGCGCGGAGACATTGATCCGACCAATCATCTTCCAATGCTCGTCACTTGCTTCAGGTGCTTCTACAGCAAAGATCTGCAGAAATGTCTCACAGCTTTGTGTGGATACCGACGCCTCAGGGAGAGGCCAACTGTTGATACCTTTCAGCGGCCAGCCGTATTCGAGCGTTCGTCCCGCGTTCGTACATGGTCCGTACGTAGTACACATGTGCCTGCCTCCCCGCCGCCGCCCGACCGATCTCCCAACTCACGGCGGGGTTGGCATAGTGTGACGAACGAGCAGTCCCCCGTCTCCCTTCTGATGACGACTTCTGCCCGAGGCAACAGCAGCCTTCCGCCATCGGATCCGAATACCACTCTGCATCCTACACAGACCTGTTGGTCTCGTGCTTCTCATCAACACTTGGAAGCGCTCCCTCACATATTTCCCCGCACCCACGAGCGTCACACAGGTCCTGCAGGCATTCCATTTTCTCGCTCGCACCCGGTCTTCATCTTCCGAGCAGCAACCCTGGTCCAGTCAAGAGGCAAGGCTCCTCAATATTTGGCGAAACATCTCTTGCCAGTCGGTAGGCACTTGCATCAGAGGCAGTTCAATTGTAAACAGACACTTGCGATCGCAAATGTAAGCGTGACGTGGCGCGACCGTGATCCGAGGCGATAAGACGCCACGGAGAGGTCAAATGCGGGGTTTCATGAGTGATTGGCCTGAAGAAGCCCCTTCACCAAACCCATCCTTTGCGCACTTACTTAATTAGGGGGACGCCGATCGATTCCGTGCTGGGATCTCGTGGTCTCGCTCTTCTCATTCGCGAATTGGGGAGCCATGGATTTGAACAAATCTTCATTGGAGAGGAAGTCGAACATCACAATCGCCGGATGCTTAGTAACTGTAACGACCCCATTTCCAGTCCCGGTCGCTCAAAAGGATTCATGATTCGCACAGCATCCAAGAAAAAATGTAGCGACTGCAGGCGAGGATGGAGAAAACACTTCATCCTGCTATATGACGTTGGGACAGCATCTCGGCCGTCAGATCTGAGGATGGGCAGATCTTCGACGCCGTCCTGGTTTTTCTCCACACTGAGAAGGTCGCCAACTAGCACATCGGAAGATTGGGGGCCGCCAACTTTTGGAGCGGTTGCTTTTCTTCTCAATCTCGTCCTGGCGAAGCAACCGCGAGCAGAGCGGGACTCGGAGCAATTGGCAGGGTTCAGGGGTTTCCGTAGGTCGCGACCCTCGTGGCGGCACCCAACAGGTCTCCTCGTTTTGGTGCGTTGGCTGCATCTAGCCGAACTACAGACCCTCGGCCCGTCCGTGACTAGTAAGTTGAGCCAGGGTCGGTAAAGATGGAAGGGGTGCAAGACCGCTTCAGCCAATGGCATTGGCCACGTAGTCGTATCGAGGCTCGTCGCAACACTGCAGTGCATTGCAGGACGAACATGACGGGCCGTGTATAAATTCGTCATTACTTCTGGTTGGGTGGATCGTCCAGCAGCAGCCCGTTGTCGTTTTGCTCACGTCTACCGAAGTCTCACTTTTTCGTAGGCTGGTTCACATCCCGAGGACGTCCAACTGCAGCAGCAGCCAGTCGCACGCAACTCATGCCTCACCTCACCACGCCGTGGTCTGGAAACCTCTGTAGCAAATTCGAGAGGTGAGCACGCGGTTGGTTGCAGTATTGTCGGACACCGAGGATCTATCTGTAATGTGAACACAGCTATTCACCGTCAGCGATTCGACAAGCAGCTCTTGGTACGTGACGTGTAGGGAGAAGCCGGTGATGTCGCTCGAAGTCGCGCGGTTAGAGGTTCCAGTCTCTTGGGTGTTGGGGCCGGGGTCATTCGGGGGCGAAGAGAAGCTCAGAGAATAGTATGCATGACTGAACCAGATGTCTACTGCACAACGCAGATGTGTGGGACGCGAACTGCTAGCCCCTGGCGGCTGCACCAAAGCTTCGCCGTACGGTTTTCGGCTGGCCAGCTGTCCTCGAGTTCCACAGCCAGTTTATGACCTCGTGTCCTCATACCGCTGTCGCAAAGCTGTCCCTCATTTCACTTCGCCGCCGTGACTGTCGTGGTCGCAGCCTTGGTACTTCTAGCACCGGCCAAACTGTCGTTGGTTCTGAGAGCTTTGAGACTATCCTCCTCGTCAATCGTATTTAACGTGAGATTTCATCACGGGTCTCAAATACCTACACGGGCACGCATGCCGATAGGAGCATGGCTGCTTCTCAAGCAATCTCTGGTCGATCAATAAACCTTGTCGGACGAGCAGCCGTGTCCTAGTTTGAAGTTTCCGCTGAATAGTGAACTGAGGCTTGTCAGACTCGCGCGGAGTAGTTTCTCGTCGCTTGTATGCACGCGTGGTTGCATTGCAAAAGCTTGGTTGAATCTTAATTTTGAATAAGAACGGACGATGTCAATCTGTGCCCGAATGTTATCGCACTTCTTGGCTGATGCTGAATGGACAATGAGAAGGTGCTTACGCTGGCCTCGGGTCGGCTTGAATATCTCTACGCGAGTAGATGATGTAGACAACGCAAATATCAAGGCAGTCCTCGTCGACAAACCCCACAGCTCACGTATAGTTAGGAGGTGTCAGAACAAGGATTGCTGGGATCCGAGGAGAGCTGCGCATTGAAGCAGTGACCTGCTCGTTCCTAATTGATCGTTGCACCGCATCCGGATCAGACTGTAGCGCAGCAGCGCGGAGTCATATGCGCGTTCGAGGCTGACCAATTGGCAGGACTTGTCAAAGCAGGGCTGGGTGAATGGGGCGGTCGACATCACACATGGAAGATCTGACGCTGGTGAGCCTTGGCCTGCCTTGGGCTTTTTTATCAGCCAGTATTACTGCTTGTCTTTGACCTCGCTGGGCCGTGCCCAACCTCTTCACTTGTCTTTGAATGGCCCGACAGGAACACTAAGACCTCGATCCAGGGCAAACAGCTTCGAGGTCTGTTACTTGGATTGTGTCTTTCCACATCTCGGGAAAGAATATCTGTCGCTGCGATGCGAACATACATCCGAGGTCGCCAGGCAGAGGCGGAGTATCGGATTAAATCAGCGAAACACGATTGCTTAGCGCAGAAATGACCTGGTCTAAATGACAGCCATTGACAGCTTCGCTTGCAGCCAGACGACTTTTCTTGTTCATGTCGATCCATTGGCATGCACACCGCCATGGCGGACTCATCTTTCGGCGTCCAAATAGCACCAGACCCTATCGAGCATCTGGCTAGCTCGGCTGCGTTATGTCGGCCTAGAACAATAGCGCCATACCTACTATTCTGGCCTTTAAGTCTCAAACTTTGTGGCCCCTTTGTGGAGCGAGGTGTGAGTGCTGCTGCATTCGATTCGCCCGCTGGCTGGGTTTCTCGGGGCCAACAGCTCGACTTACCCGTCAGCAGGCAGGTTACTTCACCACTTGCGAGCGCACGTTATTTATGCAGTCGTGTGTTGGCGTTGCATGGAGCACTGGGGCATACCGGTTGCAATGAACTCCGTACTCTAGGCATTAGGCAGATATCTGACAGGCCCGTTCTTCTTGTCTTTGTCACCATGTCATTGGTCGTCCGATGCGAAGTTTTCCACAAAACGGGGGTCCTCGGGCTTCACAGCAAGACAAGCAAACTGATGCTGTTTCTGACTTTCCGCGGACTATCATGGCTTCTTCGGGCAGCCTATCTCTTGATGAGCTGCATGAGCGTCAATTGCAAAAAGTGCGCACATATCCCACCATTTTATTGGGAGATGCCCATGAATCTGCAATGGGTAGGCAGGCGGTCAGGTTCAGGTCGGTTGATGCACGAGGAAATGTTGGGGCAAATGGGTAAGGAAGGAAGGAGGGGCCTCATGCAAGATTTTGCCCTGTCAGTGCGCAGTAATCGAATCTTGTGTTCAGCGCGCACACGTACGCGCTCCTCCCCCCTCTTCCCATCCTCTTTCCCCTTTCCCCTTCCTTCCTTATGAAAAAGCGAAACACAGGAAGGAACAAGAAGAGACTAGCATAAAGAGACGAACCCAGGTGGAGAAGAATAGAGAAAGGGGGGCGGGGACGGATGGCAGGTAGAGCAGAGCAGAGCAGAGCAGAGCAAGAGAATGGGCGCGGGGCATCTTGCAAATTCGAAAGATGCTCAATTCTGGCTTCTCTGAAAACCAAAGCCTGCTGGTTGGCGTTGCCTGCCGGATGTCCTGCTCCTCCAATTGCGCTAGAGGCCTTCATCGTCGCTTGTTCATCGGCTGGCCCCGGCGTGGTATGTAGCATGACACACCATATTGTCGTCGACACGGGCAGCTTGACCTCAGCCCCATGCTCCGCACAGACGACGAGTACATGCGCATCGTGCCGCCGGCGCCCGATGTGGCCAACGATTGGCGGGCTTCGAGACCAATGTTCACTCTCGAGATTGGGTCATGCTCACCGGTGCTCTCGCCCCTCCCCGAAACAATAGCGCTCTCAAACCAGCCAGTGTTGCAGACAGCACTACAGTACACTGGTTTTGACGCGCCATGAGGCTATTTTCATTACCTTTCTTCCAAACCCCCAACGTGCAAAAACCAGGAATGACTTGTCACAATGCGACTCTTTGCTTTGCAAGTGAAATAAACGCAACTCAATTGAGAGCCCGTCTGTGCTGTCGCGCTGAACTTGATTGTGCTCGCCGACATCAATGAACCCTCGGCCCAAGTTGAGAAATGGAGTGACCGGCAGGAAGAAGAGCTCTTGCAAGGCCCCATCACCGTCCCCTCGATTCGCTTACGGGAAGTGGGACAATTGGCAGTCCGTGCCGCTCGGGACGAGGAACACGTTGCATCTTGGTCTCGCCGATTTCCAGGCGTCTTTCTGCCTGCCAAGGAAATGGGTTAAGCTGTGGAGACGAGGGTTGAGGGACGCTCACACACGGTCGGTCACGCCTCACTCAGGCTGCTACCCGTGGCCTGGCCACAGGATTGTTGCCGCCGCCCTTCATCATTGCTTCCCTCTTCCGTGCAACACAAAGTGATTTCAAGTCGGCATTTTGCTGAAACCAGCTTTGGCGCGTGGTTATAGGTCCCCCGTGCCATGGCTCTCAGGCTGTGCTTCGCTCCAGAAGTTAGGAACATGGCCGCGACGACGTCATTACTGCCCTTTCGATACCATAGCAGCGCGGCCGGCCTCAGTATCATGTTGCCTGCAATCATGCACAGGAGCCGTTCAGGTGAGTTCTGCGTCCAGGTCAGTGATGACGAGAAGACGCTATTCGAGCTGGCTGCAGCTGCGTCCACGTGGTATGCGTATGCGACCGTTTCTGCCAGGCACAGCGAGTGATGCAGACATGATCGTGTGTGACCTGTTCGTCCTGACCTCGGCGGCCAAGGCAGAGCGGGGAGGCCAGCCAAGTGCCTTATGATCCGCTCGTCTCGTAGTGGTTTATGCTCCAGTGGCCAGCTGGCAAGATGGTCCTTCTCGCGGAGTCGGCGAGTGTTGCCGAGCACTTGAGAAGTCAACTGGTTCGGACTTCGTTTTCACGTCGACCAAGTACCTCTCATCGTTTGTGATGCGCAACATTTGTCTGGACACGGACTGTCGTCCTGACGGCTGAGTCTGTGAGGCAGCAGGGAGTCTGACCAGCTCGTTTTTGTGGTCTCGGCTTCCAGGTGCATCTGGTCCGAAATTTGGTTCCATCGCCGACAACCGCGGTCGTGGCCTGTTCAAGGGGGTCTTGACTGCTGGTCCTGGCAGGTGACCAAACCATTGTAGAAGGTCGGGCATGTCGGGGCGAAGCGATGTCGACGATACGGTTTTGCACGGCACCAGACAGGTAGATAGGAATGTATTGGACTAGCACATGAAGAGGAAGCGGAGGACACGCTCTGCTGGCGGTTGCCTACGACACACTACGCCGGATGCAGGCGTCAGCCATCTTCACCGAAGACGGTCTGAATCCTGGTCCTGAGCACTGGCCAGCGCTGGTGCGAGGCAGCACGTCGCAGCGTGATCGCCCAGCGGTGCATCAAGGCTTCCCACCTGCGCCTTCCGTCGACAGCAAGTGTTTCGCCCCTCAGCGCGGCGCACAACAACGCGGAGGCGAAGTGGACGTTATTCACAACACCCATCGACGGTTGCGTCGATTCCTTATTAAGTCCAAGGCGACCCCATCGCCTCACAGTGGCCTCATTGGCTCCCTGGCTTGGGCAGAGCACGCAGAAAGGTCTGGCGAAGCCCCGGAACTCCTTCGAGTCGCCGCAACCCCCCCCTGTCTGTTGTCGCAGGCTAGCAAGGGTGCCCCCAATCTGCACACCCACACCCTTCCTTCGCCCGCACGGCCTGGGGTCAGTGGTTGGATGGTGTGTGGTCGACAACGACATCCCTTCCAAGCTTCCAAGGGGTCTGTCAGTCTCAACAGTGGCGCACCCCTATTCACACACCCTCTTTGCAGGCCGCCAGTCTGAGCACTGCCTTCGCTGCAGTGCTCCTGCAGTGCCCTCTTACCCTGCCCTTAACCAGACCTGTGGAAAGGGAAGCGCAAACAATCTCCAGTGCTCACACCAGCTTTCCCTATTCGCTCGCTTCACATTTCACCTCTTTGGCATGCCCACACTTCTAACGACGCCTGTTCAAAACTTCTCCATTCTTTGTTTCGGGGCGACCCTTTCTTGTCTCCATTAGACCGCTATCTGACGTTTCCCCAGCCGCTAGGTTGTTGATACCCCAATACACTTGTTGTTTTCAGCTGCCCTGCCGAGCATCATAGTATGCGTCTGTCTCGTCCAGCTTCTGTACTCTTCTCATCCCATTGCCTTCTTGAACTTGTCATTGCAACATCGCACACTGGAGCGCTCGCCTGGCTACATGACAGCCTTTAAGGGCGTACTTCATCCTCGACACGTGTCGTTTCTCATCCAATCGGACGTGATCCGCTTTCCGTCTTCGATTTATGTTTTTGCAGCATTTTACGATAGTTTCAAGACGCCCAATCCCGGTCCCAGCCCGAGAGACAATCGCAACCAGTGGAAAATTCTTGCATATCGACCAGTTCTCATTCCGGGGGCCCGTCAAGTTATACTGTCAGAATGTCAGGGGGAAGGTATGGGGTATCGAAGCAGCGCATGACTGCATCGCGACTTCGGCACGCTCGATCCCAGTTGACCGAAACTGATCCAAACCATTGTAGTGCTTCAGGACCTGCTTCGCTCATTCTTCCAACTGTTTGGGTACACGGACGACATTATGGGACACACAATCCGCAAAAATACCTGTTCCCCCTAGATCAAGTAAGTTTCGCGTGTCTGGTACTAGATCATCTCTAACTTGGCCTTTCAATTCGGTTTAATAGGAGGAACTCAACCGAATGGACCTGCTTCATAAATTCTTCCTGGAAGCTCGGAGAGGTGAACTGATGAAGTTTTCCTCGTCTCCAAGTGCCGTCGAGCCGCTTCGGATCCTCGATTTGGGCACCGGTACTGGAATCTGGGCTTTTCACGTAGCCGAGAGGTAAAGTCGTCTCCGGCCTCGGCCGTACGTGACAGGAAAGCTGATAATGGCAAGACTTCCTACGCGCCCGATTCTTGTGGCTGTCGACCTCAACCGGATCCAGCCTCCGTAGTGAGTTCCTTCGCACATCGCGTTGACCTAGTCGACACTGACGGGAAAAAGTATCCCTCAAGGAGTGACAACGATGCAATTCGACATAGAGCAGCAGTCTTGGGATCCGCTGCCCATGCAATGCGATCTCATTCACCTGAGGCTGTTATTTGGAAGCATTGCAACGAACTCGTGGAGTCAAATCTATGAAAATATATTCAAGTAAGCATGAAAAGACGGATATGATAATGGATCCAGGGGAGCCATTTTGGTAGCCGCAAGCTGATTGGCACATAGACATTTGAGAAGCAATTCGGGAAGACTGGAACAGGTTGAGATTGATTGGACGCCTCGATGGGAAGATAACAACATCCCCATTGAATCTGCCTGGAACAGATGGTCACATCTCCTACTTCAAGCTCTGGAAGGCTTTCATCGTACCGCGATGGTTGACTCGGATCAAATTCGAACGAGATTTCTTAAGTCGGGTTTCGTTGATGTTGAAGAAGAAATCGTCAAGTGCGATGTGAGCCCCTGGTCCGATGATAAACACCAGAAAGAGGTAGCGAAATGGTTCAATTTATGCCTTACTAAGGGTTTGGAGGCCATGAGCTTGATGCCCATGATAGACGGATTGGGTATGCAACAAGAGGAGGTTAAGGCACTCTGCCAAGCCGTCAAAGATGAACTTTGTACCTTGCGTTTCCGCGGTTATCTGCAAATGTGAGCTTTCGCTGCTGCCGGACAAATGGTGGAATGTATGCTGCTTTTTGCACCGAGATCATGCTAATCGAACTATATCCAGGCACATTTGGACTGCGAGAAAACCATGATTCTAGTAGCGAGGTGCTCTCAGGTCCGGGCTTCTCTGAACTCGACTTGGGGCGTTGCGTAAGGCGGAAAATTTGAATTTCGCATCAGCTCAAAGTCAAGCCTTCAGTGAAACACACAAACAAACCAGGCAAGCAGGCTCGTACTGGCACAATATGTATAACCTTGGCCTGTCACTGCCTGCTGATATATTTCTCTAGATTTTCACCCTGCCGTGTGTCTGTACCACACGACCACGGTATGTTGACGGCGTTTCGAGACCTCCTTTGCATTGCTAAGTATTGTTCACTAGGAGTTGATATTTTGTTTGCCCTTAGACAAGACTATCGGTTTACGACATCCCACCTAGAAATACATTCAATCCAGAAGTATAGTCGGCATACTGATTACTCGATGGCGTGCGCCATTGGATGGACCACGTGAGGAGGGTTGTTCTTTTCTTATGACTGTTGAAATGCAATATGGGCCCAGGGAGGGGGAGAGGGCTTCCAGATCCTGTTCCTAAGATGTGATACCCTATTTATGGTGCTCCTGCGTTTTGGTTCTGTGGAGTTCTTCTCCAAAATTTATCTTACTACCTTTAGCAAAATGAAAGCAGAACAAGTTATCACAACAAAGCCGGCTGCGTAAGATTAGCGACCTGGGGACATGGCGGAACCGCCACGAAGCACCAAAGAAGTAGTGCAAAGCAAGCACTGTTTGGTGATGCGCGCATCCAAACCAAGGTTTTGCAGACAACCTTTAGTGGCTGTGGTTGCCATCACGGTCTGTCGATGACGTAATGAACTTTGCAGCGAGCAATGCTCTCCTGGAAGCAGGTTCGAGATGCTGCGATCTCGAATGGACTCGAACTCGACACGAACGGCAACGCATATAGAAGGCACAAGCATACCTGAAGAATGATAGTTCAACATTCAGCTCTGTACTAGGCTGCTCGAGCACCCGCTTCACAAGGCATTGACCACTGAAAGTAGCCTCATCTTGGTCTATCAAGAGCGCCTCCAGACTCAGCACGATGGACACCGACACGATCTATCGAGTCTGCCCAAAAACGACCACGGTTTTCAAAGCAGTAATATGATGGCATCCGAACCCAACTAGAGATGCTAATTAGTCAGTGGCGAGTGAAATTTTACTAAGCTAAAATTCCACAAGTTCATCTTCAAGCCCGGAACCTTTGATAATAGAGACGATAGCACGTAAGCGCGCCAAAAGGGGGCCTGGCATAAGCATGCGGTTAGAGCACCTTGAGCTATTAGCCCGCGTTTGTGTGTTGTGGCTGTGTTGTTTGTTGAGCTTATCGACGCGCAGTAGTGGCATCTTCAGTCCCAGGGTTTACTAAGCGGCTGTCGAGCGTGGATGAGCTTGGTGGGGATGCTGGATTTACAGTGTATAGCTGACTGGTCGATTTTGTCTCACATGGCGGAACTGTCGCCTGCTTAACGACGAGCAGTCTGATCCATGTGAGTTGGCGGCGGGATGTTACGAGGTGTGAGCAGTCAGGTTGATTCACCTGCAAGGAGCTCCGTCTGTGCTGCGTGGCTTTGAGGCGGAAGTTTATTCTGCTTGAGGGTGTGCCTCGTCTTGGGGAACGCAACTGAATATGCTGATAACAACGTGGAAAGCGTTCATACTGGCTCCCTGATGCCTTAGGAGAGCTGGCTGCTATGAGTGTTTGTTGTATCGTCGTTGGCGGACGGTGTGGATGCTGTAAGGGATTTGTTGGCTCCGAGTTTGATTTTTAGTCATGAGACTTCGTGAAGGAGCAGGTGCGTTCCCAATTTGGGCGTGATGGGCTTCGTTGGTTGGGTGTGAGCGGTTGAATATGGTCTGAGTAGGTGATATGGCGAGATGACCGCGTGGAGGACATGTCAGCTGCTTTCGTATCATGCAGGTTTTGACACTTCTTCCAGCTAGATCTAGTTATGGGCTCGACGATGCTTGACCTAGCTGATTCACCCTGCTGCGTGTTATTAAACTGTCACGTCTACGAAACGGGGGACGGGATGCTCGCTTCTGCATTACATGCACACATGTGTGACACACTGGTCTGTCATAGCGGCACGTGTGCTCTGTTCTATTGCTGCCTTGGACGTGCGCCGTGGCAATGCGGTTGATGTACAAGATTACAAAGAAAATTCCTCCCAACACCTTTTCCTGTCTGTGGCAATACCACAGGCCACAAGTATACGCACGTTTGTACGTGTACGCAGCCTTTTCTATCTGCTCGTAGCATGTCTGCCAAGGACCCTTTTCTTTTCCCTTCTTCTTTTTCTTAAGACCCGAAGCATTATGGGCATGGCTTGAAGACGGCTGTGCGGTCCAGTCTGCGTTCTGTTCTTTCAATGATTCGTGTGATTAATGGTGCGACCCCGTCTCGCCGCGATAGCCAACAATCTTGAAGCGGCCGATCATCTCGCCAACGGTGAAGAAGCCGAGACACTCTGCAGCCACGACGCCGCCGGCGATGAGCTGGGCGTTGCTGAGGTTGCGGGCCTGCTGAACAAGGTTCTGGGGAGACGAGAATAAGGTTCGATTCTGGAAGGACTTCCACAGGTTCTGATAGAAGTTCTGGAAAGTGGCCACGGGACTGCATCGCCAGGGAGAAGGGGAATCAGTACATGGTCGGCAGCTAATCTCGGCGGGCTGCGACTTGTCGTTGCAATGGGGGCAGGGACTCACGGCGGGCTCATCTTCTGGCCGTGAAAGACTATCTTGGCTATCTCGGCGCCGACCTTGGAGTAGTAGACGACGAAAGGAGTTTGACCTGTATTGAGTTGCTCATCAGCCCATCCGTTCTTGTTGTATTGCCCGCGCGCAGCTGAGCTCTGGCGACTCACGCTCGAGGAAGCCGACAATGCGCCCAGTCCGGCCGCCAATTTTGCCCAGAGCATTACCGACGCCCCTCGCGGCGCCGGCAATGGCAGGCCCAGCAGCGCTGGTGACCCGCGAGAGACCCTGCTGCGCCCTGCTGACGGTGTTCTTGGCTGCGTCGGTGGCCTTGCTCGTGGCAGTGCTCTCGAAGCGACGGGATGCTGCCTTTCGGAGGGCGGGCGAGCGAAGCACGGGGCGGGCGAGCGACGTGGTCATCGTGGGCGGAGAGAGACGGCTGCGAATTGATGGCTGCGTCGGCTGAGGAGTCCAAGAGGTACGAGGGGGACACACGGGGAAGAAAAAAAAGAAGCTTCGGGAGAAGTCGTGAGCGCTGGGCGGTGGTTGGGCGCGGTCGCTTTGACGCTAGGCCGTATCGGGGTGGCCTGATTGTTGTACTCCGTACTCCATAGACCTGCGCGGCAACCACTTGGGCCTGCTGGGATGGAGCTTGCGGGAGGCCCTTGTTTCTCCCGCTTGAAACATGTTTTTCTCAAGCATGAAGGGGCACAGTCATGCCAATCTGCACCGGGACGGAATCTATTGTTTTTTTTTTTTTTCAACAACTTTTCTGCTTTGCTTATGAAAACCAGAGAATCAGATCGCACATGACAGCTTGAATGGCCTCCAGCGTCACACGGAAATTATCATCGACCACGCGCTGTTTCTGACGCCTTCTGCCCTTTTGATCCGCTGCTCAACACCTTTGCGGCACGTGGCAGCTCGGAACCTGTACTGCGGCAAACAATGTTCTCGGTCAATAAGAGCCCAACGACCCAGGAATGCCCTCAGCCTAGTCGAAGCTCTGGATCTGCACCTTGATGGCGCCGCTTCTGGGATCCGCCGACGTCTCGAAAGCCTTCAACGATTCCTCCAATGTGAAACGATGCGTCACCAGCCTTGAGAGATCGATGACGCCGCTCTCGACGAGCCTGATGGCGCGCGGCCAAGTGTTGCAATACCGGTACTGCAGCTGAATGTCGACCTCCCGTACGCTGGCCCTCATGAAGGACAGGCTGATCTCGTCACGGCCAACGCCAATGATGAAGACCTTGCCGCCAAACTTGGTGGCCCAGATGGCGGCGTTGATGCTGCTCTCCACGCCGGTACACTCCATGGTGAGGGCCGGTTCCACGCCTCCAAAGGCCTTGACGATGGCGGCGGCCGTGTCCTCGGGCGACGCCCGCTCAATCTTGTGCGTCGTGACGCGGGGACAGATTTCCTTGGCGAACGCGAGTCGGCTCTCCGAGATGTCCGTGATGACGAGGGGGCTCGCGCCGCCAGCCGCGCAGCACAGCAGGGTGATGAGCCCGATGGGCCCGGCGCCGCAGACCAGCACGGCGTCCCCGAGCTGCATCCTGGCGCGCTGCAGTCCGGCCAGGGCCACGCTCAGCGGCTCGAGCATCGAGCCGTTCTCATACGACATGCCGCCAATCTTGTGGCACCAGATGGCCGGGTGGTTGACGTAGCGGCGCAGCAGGCCCGGCACCGGCGGCGTCGACAGAAAGGCCACCTTTTCGCAGCCGTTGTACCGGCCCGTCAGGCACGGCTCGCAGCCGTTGCAGATGATGTTGGGCTCGATGGCCACGCGATCCCCGACCTTGAGATGCGTCACCGACGAGTGCACGGCAATGACGTCGCCCGCCGACTCGTGGCCGAGGATGTGGTCGCCCTCGACGACCATGGGGCCGATGCACCCAGCGTGCCAGAAGTGCACGTCGGACCTGGTCCCAGCAGCAGCGTCAGTCGCTTCCTGCGCAGAGATGACAGTGACACGTAAGATGCTGCCTGAGTGGACAGTCCAAAGCACGTCTTCTTACCCGCAAATGCCAGTGCTCCGAATAGCAACTGTCACCTCGCCATGCTTCAAGTCGGCGCCGACAGCGACGCTCTCGACGGAAGGCTCGGCCTCGTTGATCCAGAGCTCGTGCTTCGGGTTCGTGTACACGCCAATGTTGGGCTTGAGCACGCCCGAACTTGCTCTGGGCTCGACCGTCGCAGCGACCATGGCCGCAATAACCAAGATGGTATACCTCACGAGGTGCTGTCTGCTTCGTTCTATCAAGCACCTGCAAGCCAGCACCAATAGGCACTGTACTCTGTATTGAAGAACCGTGAATGAGGAAAAAAGTCGAACTTCAGCAGCAACGTACAGCCCGACCTTATAATCCCCAAGCCCGTTGTGATAAAGCATTCAAGCCCATGCTCTCTTGCCTATACTCGCCGCCGCCGCCGCCCACGTCAAAGGCATGATATGAGGGCCTGGTGACTTGAAATGCGGAGACCAGTGCAAGCTCCCCAAGCGCACCAATCAAAGCTCGGGACTAGAAACGCCAGTTCGTAGCCGGTCCAATGACGATAGTGTCGCCAGCGGCTTCACGACCACACCAGTCCGTGCGCATTGCCCGTTGGAGATCCGACGCACCTGCAATAGAAATGCATCTCGTATCCTTTCCAACTGCCAGGTTGACTGTACTGTCCGCCGAGATGACCATTGTCCACACTATATGACTCACCAGCATCCTGCTAACACAACCGAGACGAGATGGCTTTGCACCGCCACTTCGGTTTGTCCACGCTTACTTCGTACGGCCTTCATAATGCAAGCAATGCTTCAAGCCCAGCTGGGACCATCTGATACTCCGTATTTCGTCTCACGATGTGATATGTGCTTTCCAAAGTGCACAGCCCAGCATGCATGTCTGACTCGCGCATCACACGGCTTGAAACGACTCCAGGTCGCCTTTCGTCATTGGTTTCGGTAATGCGCCACGAGCGCCTTGTCGACGCACGGTATGAACTCTCGGTACGACCAGAGTGTCAATACCAAACCTTCGCTTGAGCCGGTGGATACCGTTCCACAGCTCTTGATGAAACAGAGCAGTGCCGCGGGGAAGCAACGGGTCATTATGATCATGAACTTCAAATTATGTCTTGTCCATATATCAACATTGTCTAATGGCAAAAATCTCTCTGTTGATACAGCACTGCTGGCTGAGTAGAAACTTGTCTTTTCCTTCCTGGGGGAAGGTTTCCTTCGAATGCCTGGCCTGTCCAGCCCTTATGTCGTGTCGTTCGTAAATGTGCAGAATCAATCTTATATCCGGCCGTCTCTCCACCATCTTTCCGCCGCGCGTTACGGGTGGATGAAACCTAGTTTGGGTTTCCTTTCTCATCCCGCTCGGCCGGAGCCCGATACATCGCTCGAACCAAGGTTTGCCAAAAAAGTTTGGTATGCCGAGCCAAAAAAAAAAAAAAACCTCAAGTGAATACCGAAACGCCAATGCTATGTCGATGATATGTGCAGAGGAAGTTGAAAAAACGAAGGTAGAGCAAACAATTCCAAAAGGTAGAATTTGTTGTGTATCGCAATAAAATGTCGCGGCGGCCCGAGAACATGGCTCAACCAACTGACACCACCACGTCACGAATGCACTGGCCGTACGGGCAGCATATGGAAGGATCCTCTCTGCCCAGGAGAATAGCATCAACCAGGTGCTAGCGTCTGTACGTCAATCAAAAGCCCGTAGGAAGCGGGATGGCGTTGCGAAGCTGACACTCACTTCGGCGCAAGGTCCTCTAGGACCTATCGGAGATGCGAAGGCGAGCGTAATGGGCACAGTGCCTAAGAGCACAGCCAAAACCCTCATGGTGTCTCGGTAGATGGAGAAATGTCTGGGGACGAAAAAACTAGCAAGCGACAAGTACAATAGCTGCGCGGATCAATGAAGGATCAATGAAAAAAGAAAGTCAGGAAAAATGGTTGGCTGAGGGATTTTCAATGCTGCTTGATTTTATTTGTGTGCGGAGATGCGTGTTGGTCGCCGAATAGGCCGAGATGGAAGAGGAGGGGTGAGATGACACCGCGGGGGAGGGCAGAGGAGACGGAAGGCGCGACTGTCGATCCTGTTGCCGGTCTGTCTTGTTTCTGCATCTGCGGGGTGAGAAGCGGCAGCTGCTCTCTTAATGTACTGCCAGAATTGTGACGAGGTCGCACAGCTCGCATGGCGTCCATTGCGACTCTTTGCTGTCACGGCCTTGCATCCGTGGTAGGGATCTGAACGCTATTTGCTCGGCTGCCAGGATGACTGGTGTGTTTTTGCCCGGTCTCAGGTCCAACCCCGCCAGACACGAAATCTGTTGTTTGTCAAAGGAGTCCCGAAGGCCATCGAGAAAACAGTCAGCACTTGGTGCTCCCTGCCTTGTGCGATGCTGCGCGACGCCATGGGAGAGTGCAGGGGAGCCGATGTGACGACGTTCCGCGAAAGCGAACGTACAGCCGATGAAGGAGAAAAAAGCAAGGATGGCCGAGGTGGCTGCTTCTGCGGCCTGAGCAGCAATGTCTCAGTCATCTTCATGTGTCTGACCATCCCAATCTTATGTCTGTGTGTGTGACACGGCGGTGCTCGCCCTTTTGGGTTTCCTTGATCGAGACGGAGTAAGGTGGTATTGAACGTACGCTCCGCACTCTGCCCTCCCGTCGTCTTCATCGCCGTCCCGTCCGAGAAAAGCGACCGAGGTCGGCTGCGCAAACCAGGCTTGCATCGCGCGTTGTGTCGCACACGAGACAAACAAGTCTTTGTCCCCTCTGCGGTCTAGCCGGCGAATGAGGGTTCGGGCCACACTCATGCGGACCACGCACAAAGAACAAGGTAGTCGTAATAGTGAGTGGTGCCTTCATCGAGTCGGCAGCCATGGCTCATGGCACATCCCCAAATCTCCGATAAGCACGAGAAGGACGGGATGCATCTATGCAGATAGATGTGCGTGAAGTCCATTGATTAGATTGAACGCCACACCGATGGCACCGCTCCACGACATTGTCAGTCATGGCATGCCTCCATCCCCCTCCCCTTCTCCGTCTCTACTCTCCATGTCTCGACTCCCACTCCGCCCAACACCAACAGTCCTCCATCGATCACAGCGACGTCACCAGCATCTGCCACGCCGCTGCAGGCCGAGGCCATGAGACTGGGTCTGTCACGGCCTATGCGCCAGACTTTGATCCGTTGGTCGTTACTGACGCTCACCCCGAGCCTTTCTTCATTGTCCACCGCCAGCATTGTGACGCCATTTACGGCGGCTGCGTGGGCTCCGTGAACAAGAACTGGGGCAGCAAACTCATAAGACGTTTCCTGCATATCGAAGGCTGTCGATTTCAGGACCGTGATGCCGATGGCATTGTCATCACCTCCCGTCAAGATTCTGTACACGTGACCGTCTCTGATCATGTCGAGGCTCTTGATGCTGCTCTGGTGCACCGCCGTCGCCGCCACGGCTTCGTACCTGTTCGTCGTGGCCATGGCTTCCATCTTCGTCCGCCAAAGGACCAGACGCCCGTCTGTCGAGGCTGTCATGATGACGAGCCCATCAGTGTCCTCCTGGTGCAGGCACCGCAGTTGGGTGAGGCACGCGCCCGTATAGCTACCCGACGAGAGCAGCTTGAACCCGCCACCGTCATTGTACTCGAAAGTCTTCAGGACCGAGTTGGAAAAGGCCAGAGAGACAATCATGGCGCCCCGCAGTCTCATCACGTCAATGTCCATGATGCGCAGGTCCTTCATCGGGCTCTCATCTACTAGTGTTGCCTCGCGCACGACCGCCAGGCCGCTGTACGCCGAGTCCAATCGCCGCACTCTCCAGACGAACAGCTCTCCATTGCCGGCGCCGCTCAATAGATAATCTGCCTCGAACCAGTGAAGCTTCTGTATGCCCGTGACGTGGGCCTTCATGCACGCCAAACTCCGAAACGCCGTGGGACTTGCGTCTGCAGCTCCATCCGTATATTGCCATATCCTGATGCACGTGTCCTCCGCACCGGACGCAACCAGGCGCCCGTTGCAGCTCAGAGCACGAATCTCGCGCCCGTGCATACCGGACTTGATGTTCCTGTGTTCCACTCGGTTCTGCGAGTGCACCAACAGCCTCGAGGCCCTTGTGAAGGCGAACCTGAGTTGCTCGGCGTCGGCAGTACCGTGCCAGAGTCGGAACGTGCGATGTGCGCCGCCGCAGTCCACCGAGACGACCTCCTGCCTCCTCGACTCGTTCCATACGACGAATCTTTTGCTGCGAAATCCATAAAGAAGAAGCTCTGGCATCGGATCGGCCGTGAACCACGCGCCTTCTATCATGGGCCCAAACGGCGGCGCCGTCTCGTGCAGAAGCGTCAGATCTCTCGCGTCAACTTTGTAGATCCTATACATGCCATCGCGGCTGGTTGCAAGAATATACCTGCTTTGCTTCTCGGCTCCTGGAGGAAGAGGCACGATGCTCGTGATTGCATCTCGGGAGTGCGTGGCGACTGAGAAATTATGCGACCAGCCCTCGTTTTGCAATGTCAGTAGGGCTATGTAGCCATGCCGAGAACCCATGATCAGGAAGTTATCCAGTCGTGCAGTGGAGACGGGAACGAATCTCTCATCAAGCTCCCTGACTCGAGCCTCATGTACTGGAAGACCTGTCGCTACGTCCAGCGTCAGAACTGTCGAGCAAGGTGATCCGTACACATGAACCACCACTTCGACAGCCCCATCGTCATCGACATCGGAGATGCGGGAAATCTCTACGATACGCCCGAGCACACGGGCGCAAATGGATATGGCTCTGCTTGCCATGTTCCAGAAATACA
The DNA here is from genome assembly GCA_030787035.1 of Aschersonia sp. MBC 877. Taxonomy (NCBI): domain Eukaryota; kingdom Fungi; phylum Ascomycota; class Sordariomycetes; order Hypocreales; family Clavicipitaceae; genus Aschersonia; species Aschersonia sp. MBC 877. The sequence goes on along the minus strand of JARJUA010000103.1, from coordinate 7,991 downwards.
CATTTCCTTCCGTAGTGCCCATGACAATAGCGTCATGTCCGATGCTTCGGAGGACATGACATCCTCTCAGGTCATCCCGCTGCACCATGATCTCCTTCCACGTGTTCCGCGTAAGGTCACCCAGAAACAGGCGGCCGAAGTTGGTGACAGCCAGCATCGTGTCCCTCCGCGCAAAGTCATAGCGAGATAGAACTTCTCGCTCCGACAGCGACAATTGTGCCGTGAGACTTGCTCCCACAGCTTCTTCTATCAGACTTATCTTGCCGTCCGCGCCGCCCGTCAAGATCCTGACTGCGCCGTCGACATGAACGCTGCGCGCCCAAAGGTGCTTACCGTCGTGCAGAGCGTATGTCCGACTTGGAACGAACGTGCCTGTTTCCAAATCCAACTGCCATTTTTGCGCCGTGGCATCCTCGCCGAAGGAGTAGACAAACATCCCATGCCTAGTCATAGCAAACTTGACGCCCCATATGCGTGAAGCATGTCCCATGGCTACGGCCACGGGGATAACATTGTCCTTGTTTGCATCCGCTGTCGCGCACCCCTCGATGGAGCCGCGATTGAATCCAGTGTCTCGCACATCCGGTTGAAGCACGCGTTCTGTGCTGATGTCCCACGCGCGGACCGTCCGGTCGTCCGAACAACTTATGAGCAGTCGCATAGCCTTCCCGCGGTGCAAAAACTCGGACGATATGTCCACGCCGTAGATGGAGCCCTCGTGGCCTCGAAGGATAGCAAGCATGGTAGGCGTCTCATCATCCACGCCCTTCCAGACCAAAATGTCTCCGAAGACAGTGCCCGCCGCGACAAGCACGCTTTTCCCTGACGACCAGGCCATGCGAGCCGCGTACAGCATCGTCCTCAAGGGAGACACCGCATGCCCCTCTGTGATCAGTCGCCCCCCGACCGACTTCATCCGCAGAACCTCGTTATGCGCATTGACGAGCATAACAAGGTCCTCATCCCAACTTGCCACGAGACCATCGTGGACCCAGTCCGGCGCAGGTCCCCTCGCTAGCACCTTCGGCGGCCCAGCGGACACATCGCCATCATCCAAGCCGACATCCAGCAGAGCGACAGAACAGGCCCCCCACAAGAGCACCCTCCGTCCTTGCAAACTCAGCCCATGGATCGGCTGGTCCGCGAAAACGTCCACGCGGTGCAGACACCGCTCGGTGTTGTACACTGCCAGCACGCCATGCTCCCCAGCGAGAACGTACGCCTTGTGGCCAGGGGAAGTGTACACTGTTGCTGCCGTGATGGGGACATGCGCACTTTGTCTACGGAGCTTGACAGAGGACGTCTCAACACGGTGAGAGGTCTGTTAGTTTGGTTCGCGAGCTGGAAAGGATCTGATTGTTGGGACTACCGTGTTGGCCATTCGGAGGACTTGCTATTTTCCAATGAGCTCCATCAGACTGACTTGGACTGTGGTCGGAAGTGCTGGCGTGACGCAGGGGACACATGCGCAAGTGACTTGGTTGCCGTCTAACACTCCGTAGTTTGAGGCTGAAATTGCAGAGCCACGGGAAAAAAACGCAATCATCGAGCGGGGACGTTATCGAGAAACGGTAGAGGAGAGAAGTAAGGCCTGCTTGTGTAAATTTTGTCGGGATTATCTGCGACCCACCCTAACCATCGTCCCCGTTAATCCTAATGCTGTACAGCCTCCAATCTCTGCGCAGCTCTTTGTGGCGACCACCGTGAAAGAAGGCTTTTATCGCGTTGCCTGTGGTCTATCTCTGGACTATTTCTAGATGACCTTATATCGCAGCTTTATTGTTATTATTATACCTTTACAATACCCTTACTTTCGAGATTCTGGTTGCCGCCTTTATTTAAGCCCCCGTGTTCTCTTCCCCAAACATCCAAGTAGGTGTGCAGCTTGACCTGGGACGCCCTCCTCTACTCCAAGCACGTAGATTGCAAGTCATTCGGAGCACAGAGTATCTAGATCGAGGACCTGCATCTTTGATTTTATCTCGGCCACTTGACTAAATCAACTCACAAAATCTTGTCTACTTCGCTGTTGTCGCGAAGCACTCAATGCATGATCGCGGCATGAAGGACCTTAACCGGAAGGGAAAGTCTTTGTTTCGTCACTTGGCCGACGGCGGTTCGTAGCAGCTTTTACTTCTTCCTCTCTCGTTAATCTATGTTGCATGGCTTTTGATCGGCTCCGCAGTCAATTTCCACGTTACGAGCTTCTGCAAGGCTCGAGAATATGATCATCAGAAGTCTTCCCACTCAAGAAGCTTTTGACATATAAGCAGGGTTGTGAACAGAGCCTGTGTTGGGCGGGGGAGTCTTCAAAGGCGAAATTACTGGCGAGATTGGAACTGAAGGCCAGGCCATGAAATCGACTGCGAATGGAAAATATCGACCAGGCGAAGATGAAGATACGGATGGCTTGACCTCCTCGTAGTCGAATATAGTGCAATAATCAACTGCACGATCCTGGATCTTGCAAGGGAAGGAATGCGGACGCAGGAGTTGGCGACCAATGATCAGCCGATCTTCGCCCGATTGCACTTGGTGCGGGCGGGTGCGACTGCAGCAGCAGCAGCAGCGGGCTGGCTGAGAAGAGGCGATCTGGGGTAGAATTGGTACTTCATCACGACGTTGTTCCCAAATTCGGACCCGACCTTGTACCGTTGTTGAATCCTCTGTCAATGGTGTTCGACGGTCTTGCAGTTCTTCCGTGCTGGTACCTATACCTCGGTGGATGGTGTGGATATGTTCCGTTTGGCATGGCAGCCCATGTATTTGTTAGGTTTACCGCGTGTAGGCGATGATCAAGGTGTGAACACGGCAAAAGGGGGACTTTTTGGCACTGAAGTCAGGTCATCCTAGCTGAGGCGGGCAACAACGTCACAACCAACAAGACGCATTTGACATGAACACTCTTTATTTTGTGCGTGGTATCAAATTAATTCTGTCAAAGTGCCTCCTGAACAAGCTGGAGGTAAATGTTTGCACATTCGTCATGTACTCATCGAGGCATGCTCACATGCATACTCCAGACCCTCCCCATTAACCCTCAATCGGCGTCAATCCAATGTGTTCCTCGTCAACGGCGCCACGGACGCCGGCAATAATGCCAAGGTCGGAAGTAGCAGATGTGGAGAACTGCTACTTCAAAGGCTAGAACGTCATGCTAGATGTGCAAGATGGCTTCTTGCAAGGTAAAGATAAATAGAATACCAGACAGAGAAACAGCGTGTCAAAGTATCGTCAGCGTCGTGCTTCCCACGGTCTTTTTCATGCCCGGTGGGAGTATGGCTCGTAGGCCATGTCTGTTCGGCCATTACCAGCAGGGTACGCTGTGCCGCCAGAGGCGTCGTGGTGATATTGTTGCGTGGTGGAGTCGTAGACGCCGTTGTTGTGGGCACCGTGCATGTCGTAATTATTTCCGCTGACGGGTCGGTACGGCTCCTGCTGGGACATCTTCTCATTGTCGTCAGTCTTGTCTAGGAATCGCGTGCGGCCCATCTTGCGAGAGTGGTCGGGCTTGCAGCAGCAGATGGTGAAGATCCAGAAGACGACGGCGCCAATGGCAAAGGCGGTGGCGACCCAGGCAGCTGCGAGGAAATTCCCGCCGACAGTGCCCCTGGCGCCATATGCCTTGGCGGTGCTGTCAATGGCAGCCACAACGACGGTGGCCATGGCCGTTGCAAGACTGGCGGCGATGCCTACGAAGATGGTCGCGATGGCGGCAAAGAGCCAGGTGCAACAGGACACGGCGCGGGAGAAATTGGCAAAGATGCCAATGCCCAGCTCGAGGCCCAGAGCGACGAGGGCAACAATGAAGGCGACTTCGGTATACTTGGTGACGGTGCGGAAGGTTTCCAGGGCCGACTTGATCTCGTTGGGAATCTTGAACGTCACACCAGGCAAAGTCGTCAGCTGCTCGATGAAGCTGGTGTTGAGAGCACTGCTCGCCCAGTCGAATTGAGCTTTTGTGCATTCTCTTCGGCCGTCGATGGTGGTGGTGCAGTACCCCCAGAGGTTGACTTCGTACTTGTTGGCCAGACCCAAGTCAGCAGCGCTGATGTTGCCAATTATTTGCGGGAGCTGACGACCGCCGATGATCCTTCCAGCAAGGCTCGCAATATCGTTGACGCTGATGCTCACGTTCGTCGTGTCCACCTCAAACAAGAATAATTTGGTGTGTGTGACGCCCGACAACGTGGCGACGAGGAGAGCGATGATGGCTGCTGTGGTCAGCACCAGCGGCAAGGCCACGCAAACGAATCGTCCGGCGCCCATGATATTTCTCTGGTTGCGTCTGGTATGTTTGACTGATTCTTTCGGTCGAATTCTCGTATTGCTGTGTCAAAGCAATGTGATGATGATCCAGATTCAACGTGTACAATTGGCGGGAATAGGAAAAGGGAGACACGTTTGGATTTCTATTTTTTCCTTTTCTCACCTCCCACGTCGGTGAAACGAGTGAGTTGGTCGGCAACGTGAACAGGGAGGGAGCACAGGAAGTAAGTGATTGACACAAGCAACAGGTCGGCATGAGACGTCCAATATAAACATGACAAGCCACCCACGACAACAAGCAAGGCCGCGCCTGACGCCGCATATTGCTGCGGCGGGCCACGACACACAGGACGTGGCGCAGTGATGGATGACAGCATCCCTATCCCTGCCTGAATCCCTAAAAATCCACGAGCCGGGAAGAGAAGGGTGGGGTCCCAAGGCCGTATAGCTCTAGCGGTGTCTTGGCTATTGTTGGTCGCAGCCCAAACCCGGCCCAGCCCTCTTGTCAGCACCTCCTTTTCTCCGTTTTCTTCGAGAAAGCAGCAGTGATGACGGCCTATCATTCGCGTGGGATGAGGCCCGTCCTCCCGCTGCGCCGTCCATTCGCACTTTTTGCTGACGCCGTGTGCTGCGCTTCGCCCTGCTGCGCTTCGAAAAAATGGCCGCCAGCCACAGACGCTTTTCCCGCCCGCACGCGCTAGAGTGACGTGTCCTAACAATGCGAACATGGACTACGCGTTTCAGACCGGACGTGAAAGAACGCCACATCCTTTCCTGGTGCCTTCCCTGTTCAACATGACGCCATGTGTCACCGCGCGATAACATTGCCACTGAAATCCAGCCAAATGACGAAGTCTATTGGTGCGGGGAAGAGTGTTCAAGTTTGATTCGGAAACGCGGGCGCGACATTCGTCTTCATTTTCGCCTCCCCCCCCGGGGAAGAAATTGGAGGCACGCATAACTTCGCTCCTTTCAAATCCACTGATCGCCATGGGTGAAAACTTTTCCCGTCCGCCGTTCAGTGCGTATTCGCGCCGGCTGCCCCAGCTAGAAAGAGATGACGCTTCATCACTGGGCCAGGGGCCAATAGAGTATGGCGCAGATTGGGGGAACTAGACGACTCATGTCTCATGTCCGCACCATCAATGAGGCCATGGAGAGAAATCGTTGACGGGACGAGACGACGCGGCGTGTCTGGCCAAGCCTCTTGCCCACGAGATTCTCCCGCCATTCGGTTTTCCCTCGATTTTCCCTTTCAGGAAGGTAAAAAAAAAAAGGGAGAGTTGCCGTGCCGTGCTATGACAACAGTCGCTGCCACGGCGAAGCCTCATCGCCTCGGAGGCTGTGCAAGACCGTCGTGCGCAAAGAACCCAAATATAGAACTTGCACCTGAGGCTTGCGGACTTGGGCGCCTTAGGGGCTTGTGGCGCTACCAGTCTGATCACGTGCTTTCAATACAGTTTGCACACCGAATAAGCCACGGAAATTTGCACACCTAAGCCTTCTCGTGGCTTCAACCGCATTATCAAGAAACTTGGTCAGCCTCAGGACAAAATTCTGTGATCCCGAGTATGTATTCACACCAAGCTAGAGCCCGCTGGTGTGCTCTCATGTGATGATCAAGCTCGTGAATTGATCAGCTCAATCATCCACATTTCTCAACAGTAGTCAATACCCAAGCGCGACCGAAGCCGTAACGGACCAGTCGTCAACTATTGACGACTCAGGTAAGCCATTCTCTCATCGATGAGCTCTCTGTCGTCAATAGTACGTGTCCTCGTTGATGGCCGTTGAAGCTCGTCACGAAACCAATAACACTTGACCGCAGATCAGGCCTCGAGTATGATGCGCGCTGAAGCGATAATTTGATCGCGTGGGCTAGAGAAATTACTGGCTTGATCTGAACGTCGGCATTCTCAAAGTAAAAAACATTTTGATAGGTACGTGATGTTGATCGAGTCCTGCGGCGATGAAGGACTGCCTACTGCATTCAAGGACGGCGGATGCGTGCAGCTCATGTCGGTGAGCCTCGTCTTCGGGGCCCAAGCATAAGACGTCTTGCAAAGCGAATGAAGCTGAGGGGCGAAATTTGATGATGCCTTCTTTGCGACTCTTCCCCGATGCATGCAGGCTATACTTCCGCAGCGTTGTCTCCATTGAATCCCCCAACTATTCAATTGAAAAGTGCTGGTGCAAGAGCCAAGGCGAAGCGACGTAAAACCACGCATGTATACTCCGTACTTCGGACCAGGACGGAGCAGCCGCTACGCAGAAGCTGTGTGGCCTCTCTCTGTGCCGCCTCCCACGTTGCATACCGAGCCAAGACACGGCGGTATCCCATTTGATGGCTGACGTTGCTTTAAGGGTGGTACTCTGGGTCCGTCTCGGCATAATGCTGGAGGCGAGGTTCCGGATTAAGCATCATTATCCGGATGCAATCGTCGAGGCTCGTAAAACAGATCTTTCTCGAGAAAATCTGAACGAGCTTGATCAGAGCTTCTACATTGTTGCTGCATGACACATGGTATCATTGCTGCGAATTTTTGATGAACAATCAAGCAAACTGTAGATTCACGCAATCGCAGTCTCTTGTGGAGCAGCTCAACATGGAGAGTGGAGGCGGTTGGAGCAAACCGGGACTATTATAGTAATATAATGTTTGTTATTAGCGACAACGTCCTGTGATTTCACCGGCCACATCTGCGAAGCTGCCTTTTGAATGTTAGATCGAGAATAACGCCCGCAACTTGACAGTGTCCTGGGGAAATGTCAACTGTTCATCATTTAGACCTGGGTGCCCAGACAGAAAGAAAATCGTGGTTGAGCATCCTCGTCAAGATCCTCATACTATTCCATGGGTTGCCTGGAACAAGACCTATCGATAAGGCGGTGCTATACGGGGTATTGATAAGGCGCGCTCCGGGGAAATAGCATGACAAGAAAAAGCGTTAGGCCAGTCAGGACTGCTCATCCATCTGCACTCAAAGTTTGTACTTCATCCAATTAACGAAAGGTGGGTGAGTGGGACGTCGGATCAAAGGGCGTAATTCAAGCTTGTCGGATCTCTCTGGTAACGATGCAACGATACGTTGATGGGCTGCCCGGAGACCTCATAATATTTGCACGACTCCGCGGTCGCGATTCTGGCTTCTCGATATGCGGAGCAAAGATAAGAACGGTGACTTACAGTACCCACTGTACTACGTACTAGCAGTTGCAAGCAAGACGCATCCAGGTGCTACTCTGCTTGATGCGGTCTGGCGTCTCGTAGGCCCTCCACCCTTTCCCCGGCTGCGCGAGGTAGAGTTGGTGCTAGTGCTGTTCAGGCGAGACAGCTAGTAAACCCCGGTTTTCCATTTGGCGCCGATCCGTCGCAACTGCATCGTATGCCGGCGTTGGCACGACGAGATGACCGACTGCTTCCATCTTGGTGGTTTCCTCTCCATTCCACACACAACTGTGTCTCGTGACTTCCGAATCCTCGCTTCTGCTCGAGTCTAGCATGACACCTTGCTGTCGCGCCGTCGCCTTCACGTCGCTTATGGTTTGCGCCTCTGTCTTTCCATGGTTCGCTCTAAAAAAAAAACGGTGCATGCATCTCGATTCTCAGCTTGGGACACTTTCCTTGTCCATCTTCGCGCGCTGACCTCCGGCAGGGGTGTGTGCAATGTGTGCATTTTCTCGGACCATCCTTACGAGGTTTGTCTCGCTGGGGTTGGAGG
>JARJUA010000102.1:0-36906 GCA_030787035.1 Aschersonia sp. MBC 877 | reverse complement strand
TGCCCGAGCCGCGCATCCTTCTTCTCCCCCGAGACCGGTTTGAAGGATATGCTGCCTCCCGATAGACGGGTGTGCATGCGCGAGAGCCATCCCGCTGTCAGACTAGGGCTGCCATGTCGACATCGCTTTGACTGATGACACCATCTCTTAGCATCATCGCTGCTTTGTCATCCGGCTCGTTGTCATCCGGCTCGCCAGAAGGGAAAGGAGAAGACCTTTTTAGGTTTAACGCGGGGAACACCTCAGCAATCTGCTTCTATCCATTCGAGGACCCGCATACACGGTTTGGATGGAAGTTGCCTGACTGGGAAGGGCAGATTATCGAGCTGTTTGGTTTTTTTTTTTTTTTTTTTTTTTCTTTCACTCCTTTCTTCCTGTGGCGGTCATCACAAAATGAGCCGCAGCGATAGAGTCGAATACTGCATCTTGTCCTGTACAATATCATATTCCAGTAATGTCGTTCTACATCATTGTCCATGTCCCGAAATTCTTGTCGGGGCGCCTCTTCCAGCCAGCTCCTCCGCTGCTGGGTCTGGCATAATCTGACTCCATTGTGCGTCCTCTGCCCGTATCAGATCTGACAGCCGTGGCCAAGGACACCAATCCGACAATAAGAGTAAACAACGCGATTTCAATGCCGATGATGCTGCCCCTTTCCCTCATGACATGCTATGTACCGCTGACCTTTCGCAATATAAAGAGCACTCTCGGAGCAGGAAGCAATGTACGCCGGCTCGCGCCCCTTCCTCATCGCTACCCAAAGACAAATGCAAGAAATAACGTATTCATGTCTCCATCTCAATGCGAGTCAGACCAGTCCCCTCCTCTTTTCAACGCTGTGCAAGCCGAACTGTGGTCTGTCCACACATCATCGTTATGTGCCGTAAAACTTCTTGTATACAAGATGCAGGAGAAGGTTGACATTCAGCTTCAGGCTACCCTCAAACAGGGTCATGAACTGGTGTGCCTCGAACTGCGCCTGCAGCATGTCTTCAATCGGGACCAGTGCACTGGCTCCCGGCATTTGTATGTGGCCGCGTGAGCCTTCAATGACGAAGATGCCCACCTCGTCACATGAGATGGTGACGTTGATCTTGTCCCAGTCACGATCGCTCAGCGCCGTCCAGGTAACCAACACTCCCTTCTCCGATAGCGCCCGGGCACTGTACTTGTAGCTTCCAAACTTGGGGACGCGGCCGCTCCGTTCAAGCTCACGCTGGTGGTTATATTGCTTGGTGAATGGGAGCAAGAACTTCTTCTTTCTGTTCAAGTTGCAATGTCAGGTCAGTATGCCAATCTCTTCGTGTGACAAACCATGGAACGTACCCCTTCTTATTTTGCAACGTGAGCATGGCCTGCTCAATGTAGTCGTCATACGTCTTCTTTTGTTGTTCCAGATATTTGGCCTTCTCGTGGAGATTGCCCAGTGTCAACCTTACGCCTTCGAGTTCTCGTTGTCTCTGGACTCTTCTGCGGCTCTTGGTCCGGATATCGCTGGCGATGGCGTTCAGAACGTCCTGGTAGTAATTTTGCTTCGAAATACGTCCCATCTGTTCCAGCCTCATCACGTTCTCTAGCGCCGTACGCTTGAGCTCGTAATATGACATGCAGGTGACATCCACCATGTTCGTGTCCGAGTAAGCGCCACGTGTGTCATTACCGGCAGAAAACTCCTCTCGCAACAAAGACTGCCATTTGTCTTCGTCTTCCTCGGATATTGGTTTGACCAAGATCTCAAGCAGATTGCTCCCAGTCTGAATTCGGATGATATACAGCACGCAACGTTTCGTCTCCATGAACAATGCCTTCACGTCTTCTTCTGGATCCTGGACCTGATGGAGCTTGGGCGTCAGGAACATCTGGATATCCGAAGTGCCTGCCGCATTCATCTCGCTCTCATTATTCTTAGCGCTGCCCAGATCTTGTATGATCTCGCGCAAGACGTCATCCCGTGGCGGACACATGAAGGAAAGCTCCGACACACATAAGTGATGGATAGCGAAAACGTCTGACATCTTGATGTACAACGTTGGCTTATTTTTGGCGTAGAGATCGTTATACTCGTCAATGTCAAAGGTCCTCTCGGCGTCGGCAACGGAGATCAGACTGCGCACAATCTGCCACAAGCGCTGGATTGATTCGCTGACAAAGTTGTTCAGCGGCTGCAAGTAGATATTTTCGCCGCCAAATGGTCGTCCCGAGGCAATCTGACCAATGACCTTGGCAACCTCGACCAGATTTCTCCTCTGAAGAGGGCTGAGGGATTTCTCAATCACGCCCAGCTGTTCCGGCATGGTCAGAGGCAAGTGGAGATAAAACTTCCATAGCCAGTTTGCCACGATTTGCAACAGGCTCTCCTCGGACTCCCGATTGAAGTGCTTGCACAGAGCTTGAAACATCTGGCTGCAGAGAAACCTGAGGCCGTAGGGCATCTTATGAGCCATATCCTCCAAAGCTGAGAAGAACTGGTCGCAGATTTCTCTCAGGTCCCTAAGATGATCGATGAAAAGGCGTCTCGTTTCGGGATCACGAATGGCTATTTCTCGTGGCACGTCGAGTGGCCTCTGGTCCGGTTGTCCGGTTCGTAGCTCCTCATTGTTTATGGCTGATCGATATATCTGCATGGGATCGCTCTCGAGGTCGAGAGCAGGGTCTTCCACAATATTGTCTCGAATGAGCGGCCCTAAAAGGCTGCGCAAGTATTTGCGATCCCTCGGAGACCTCGTGTAGTTGCTTAATAACTTTGACCAAAAGAAGTTGCCCCGAGCGTATTCTTGAACAGCCCTACTCGATTCTACCTCTTCTTGAATGGATCGGGCAACTAGTTTGAGCAGATAGTACTCCTCGCGCCGCTTCTGCGCATAGCCGAACAGACTCATGACGAGAAGTTCAATTCTCCTGCATTCTTTTTCTGATGTGCCCTGCTCGCGGACATGTCTGAACATTCTAGCCAAGTATTGGGGCTGTGTCTGCAAGGAGAAGAAGAGTTGTTGATAGGATTCCAGCTTCTTGCGCGAGCTCTTATTGAGGGCCTTCAGGTCAAAATGATTCGTAGAAGTAATGGTGCTGTTCGCCAAAAGGCCCATCGAATGACCGCCATAGTTATGTTGATGGCGGACAACCTCATCGAGGGTGATCTTGTTCTTGACGAGGAGCGCGATCTTGATGTCTAGTTGATCGATATACTGCTCCAGCATTTCATTCTGACGAACTTGCGAAACGACTGTCTTTCGCAACCGCTCGAATTCGAGCTCCTCGTTGAAATCAAAGTCACTGTCGTTCAGAAGATGAACGAAATTCTTGACAGCGTTCACTGGGGGGTTCTTCCCCGCGGTCAAGCTCTTGTAGGCCTCGCCTTGTACTTTGGCGCGGACGAAGCTTTGGATCTTGATGACCTTTTTCATATTCTCGTCAAAATATCGCTTCTTCTCTTGGAACTTTGCGCGCACGGCAAAACCCCTCGCGGCCGCTTGGACGGCAATGATGATCTCCTCTTCTTCTTCAAGCTCAGTGAGGATGTCGTCAACCTTGGCTCGGGCCATCATTGCTTTCAAAATTGCTTGAAATGCAGCTGTAGTATCGTCACAGGAACGTAGGTCTTGCACGAGAGTCGCATGTGCCCTCCGACGAAGCTGTCCTCGAGAGCGGCCTTGCAACTTTATGACGGAGGTCTCTTGACGCTGGATATTCTCTTTCAAGGTTGCAACGCGGTTTCGTTCAAGGAGGCCCCTCGCTGCTGATTCAATCAAAATAATCTCGTCGCTGTGTTCAGCAACTGCGCGCAGTTGCTCTTTGACCTCTCGCCTCAGAGCTCCGGCGCGGATGCTGGCCTGTAACTGTATGATGTCTAATTCATGATGTGTGACCTGAACTTTGCGACGTTCCTGGTGTTCTCGCGCAAGTTTACCTCGGATGATGCCCTGCAGTGCTTCCCATTGGTTTTCAGAGGCACGCAACTGACGCTGCTCATTGTGAATCTGAGTCCTGGTCAGCACAGCCCTTGCAGCAGCCTGTATTGAAGCAACCAAATGGGCCTGCTCTTGCATGAACTCCTTGTCTCTGCCCGTGCGGACTCTGCACAACATGCCGCGGATAATAGACTGTAGCCTCTCGGCATCTCCAGAGGTTAAGTTTGTTTCCCGTTTCTGAGCCAGCAGACTTCTACGGCTCAAGAAGCCCCTAGAGATCGTCTGGATCTGTCGGATGGGATCCCCGCGATCCTCTAGCACATGCAAGATATTTCGTACCTCATGGCGAGCCTTCGCAGCCCGAATTCTGCTCTGAAGCTCCAGGACTCCTGCCTCATGAATCTTCCAATAATCATCTCGCCCCTTGAGTCGGTTTCTGGTGAGGAATCCACGAACAGCGCTTTGTAAGAGGACTGCTGATCGCCGCATCTGGAGCCGATAGCTCATGATTTGTCGGGTAAAGTCACCTCGGATGTGCGCTTGCAACTCGATGAGGCATTGCTCTTGGTCCCAGAACTGCTGCATCGTATCTCCGAGTCGTAAGCGGAGCGAGGCGCCCCGAATCTGAGCCTGCAGATCGGTAATTGTTGTTTCCCTTTCAGCAAGCTCTCGGTCTATACGTTCTTCCTCGGTTTCTTCAGGCTCGGGCTCGGGGACCCCAAAGTCAGCTCCCATATTACCGAAACTTGGCATGTTAGTCCCAAGCATGTCGAGTCCTTTCTGCATCGCTTCCAGCTCATGGTGTTCGAATTCTAGCTGCCCAACCAGGTTTCCGATTCGAAAGTCCACTATGCCCTTGCGGAACAGCAGCCAACTCAATGCGTGAATGCAGTAAATGACCTTGGGTATGTTCTTCTTTTCGTAGAGGTCAATGAGCTCAAAGCGAAAGAGGTCGGGAAGATCGACCTCGTCCAGATACCGGAAGAAGATGGCTATATTATCAGAGTGGCGAAATTGAAGCTTTGGATGTTGAAATATCCGGTAGCGCTTGGTTGGATTCAAAGCCTCGACGACGTTTGCTAACGTCACACCGTCTCGTAGAGCCTCCTCTAATTCAACAATGGGCGGAAGAGCTTTCTGCGCGACGTCTTCGATCCATTCCTTCGCTTCCCCTATGTGACAGAGATACTCGTAAGCTTGTAGGAACTGGCGCTGCTTGTCCATCCAGTTGCGACCCTCCCAGCCGTAACCTCCAGCCTTGGGAGCTCCCGCGACCTTGAGCTGATCGGCTCGCTGCAGTTTGCGGCGCCCGCGCAAGCCTACAACTTCCTGTGCTGGTGAAGTAATGGTGAAGTCTTCGGCGACATCGGACGTGGCCAAGCGAGATAGGGTACGAAGCTCCCTCGTTGAGGAACGCCCCAAGAGCTCCAAGTCCGGTCTCGCAATTTGAGCACTGTGGGCTCCCTGCTGAGGAATCCCTGGCGACTTGATCGATCTGCTGCGGAGAATAGAGTCGGATCGAGTCAAGAGCATTGAGTTTGGTCGCGCTGGCAGCGCTCTCGGCGGAGATGTCGGCAAAGTTTTGACACCATCGTACTGCGCAAGGGAATACTTTCCAACGTCCACGCTCTTGCCCCTCTCATGACGCGGAGAGACCAGTGAGGAGCCGTTCAGGTCGGAGCTTCTGGGGGACGCTGCTGGGGCTTGCGGCAGCGTACGTAGTGATTGTCGAGGTGGTGTTCTTTGGAGATTCTCGTGTCCTTTATTAAAACTGTTCATTGCTCCGGCTTCGAATGATTTTGCCCGAGCTAGGACATCGCTATGACCGCGCTTGTGCGTGTGGTGCGCATGGGTGGGATTTTCGGCGTTGGACGTCGACGAATACTGGGTGCCGGCAGTATAGTTAGATATGGACGAATGTACAGAAGACGCGCAGGACGACGTGTTAGAGGGGGACCGATTGATGTCAGATGCATCCAAGAGCGTGGAGGAGGTAGTGGAAGCAAGGTTGTTGTAGTGATGGTTCGCAGGATTTGGAGTGGCGGAGAGACCGACATTGTGCGACTGGCGCAGGGGATGTGAACGAAACGACATTGTTTCCCTGTCCGACTTGGACTTGATGGCGAATTACCAGTGCCCACGCCACCGCTGGCTGGCTGCCCTCGACGGTCCCGTGTGCTGCTTCTCGCTCCTGTCGCTGCCGAATGTCTCGCCCGGGCTCGTTGATCCCTGAGCCTATGACTGGCTGTGCATCGTTCCAAAGGCAAGGAAGAGGGTCTTTGTTTGCCTGAATCGGGTCGGGGACGGTTCGGAATGCTGGCGGTCACCAGTGCGAGATGAAGAATGCGGATCAAAAATGATGTTTTGTTTGGCAGAGAAGCGCGTTGTCGCAAACGCAATGGCGACTCGGATCGCGACAGCGAGAACCAGCTAGCTAGCAACTCGTGGAAGAAACGGAATACAGAGCTAAAATCTGAGTTTTGCAGAAGAATAGTCGGCGTTGAGAGAGCTGCTGCTGCTAGTGCAGAGAGGAAAGGAGAGCCAACGATCGGTCCGCGTGGCAGCAGCTTTGCTTAGTGTGGCGGATGGCAATGCCGGCAAAGGAGGGGGAGATGGCGGCCGAGGGACAGACACTGAGCGCAATTTCACGTGCAATGCGACGCATTACAGTGCTATACGTATGAGCCGGGATTCAGCCTCTTGTCACGATTCATCTATGTAGGTGCGAAATGACATGCTGCGCGGGGTTATTTCCTCTTGGCCTGGCTCATGGACCGCGGCGAAGAGGGAAAAGTAGCAAAGTAAAAGTAAACAAACATCGATGCGGGCCCCCCAGCAACGTCGCGTGCCCCACCTTGATTGGCTGGGGCATCGAAGCAGCGTGCCCGTCGAAGCAGGTGGTGCTGGACATATTACAGTGGATCCCAGGTATTTCCGGCAGAAAAAGCACGTAATGGCGCATTTATTGCATTTTGCTACGGAGTACTCCGTAGAGTTGCCTGAGTTGACTATCTGGTACATACTAAAGTGAGTATGGCATTTAGATGAGTCAGTATCAAAGCCTCCCTCCGCATGGTGGCTACTGCTGTTGTTGGTGACGTCGGAGGGCGCCCATTTTCCAGCTTCGGCTTCGTCAAGCCCTCAGTCCTTGGCCGCTCAATTGCGGACATGATTCATAGACCCTTTGCCGACTTGTGGCGATGATGTCCGGCGCACGCGTGATATTGATTTGTAAGGGAAAAACTGGTATCAGGCTTCGCTTCAATGTTTCAGTCTGTCGCTCGTCACTGCGTCCATGGGGAAGCAAGATTGACTTTCTCGGGTCCGATAGGTCCAATGTATCAGCCACACCTTGGTCACAAAGTGTGACGGCGCCCATGCATTACACTTTTATACTGCACGTGTGCAAATACGGGGAGTTCTTCGTGGCTTGTTTGGTGACTCGTCCATCACCTTTCAGATCGACCCACCGCGTGTGACGGACGGATCGAGGATGACGGATCTGCACATGCGTACGGAGCACTTTTGTAAAATATGTGGGGATGCAGCTCGGCAGGCAACTTTACTTCTCGGTCATCACCTCAATTGGGACTGCGCATTTCGGCTTACAAGCGGCCAGCACGAAGCTCCTCCAACAGCGCTGCCTGCCTCGTCACAGGTTGCTGATCCCGTGCAAGGGACCAGGAAGCCGGCCCAACGAGCTCGCTTTAGGCCTCCAAATTCAGCTGCTGGCGCGGTGGTGACGAACCGCAGAAGCCGACTGTGCGACCATCCCGCCAGTATGTCATCAGGGAAGAAGGGGCCGACGGTGCTGGTAAGCTTATCCATCCTAGTCGAGATGTCTGTCTGTTTCGTCACCTCGCTAATTTCACCCTGCAACAGGTCACCGACGCCCGCGAGCGCCCGAACCAGCGAAGAGTACCTCGTCGATCCGACACGGCTATTGGAGCCCCTGGTCGGGCGCCAATGAGATTTATGACAGTCGACAACGTGTTGCAGCACAACACCCAGATTCCTTCGGGCCAGCCTAGGGCGCCTCCAGTATCACAGAGATCCATGGCTACATCTGCAGGAAGTCAAGCGCGCCGCCTGGTATATGGAGGTGGGCTACCAAACCTGCAATCACGAACCGGACAGCCAATGCCGTCGAGAACGACCAAAATCAGCCAGAAGCTCGTCTTGCTGCCCGAAACCGACGACAACGTTGATAGCGGTGGAGAGGAGCCCGAGTCCGACGCTGCACTATCTCGGAAACTACAAGAACAAGAAGATACGCCGCTGAAGGACGAAGAGCTAGACGTTCTTCGGAAGAGAGGCGGCATCAGAGGGAAGAGCTACGCAGAGAGGCTCCCCAAAATGCAGCGCAAAGACAAGGTCAGCCGACTGACGGCTTATTGCACTGCACAAGCGTACAAAACGGCCGAGACGTCAGAATTCCTACGGAAGAAACACGATGCCAAGACAAAACTCTACGACGACTGTCTGTATGCAATCTATGCGCTGCCACTCCTCATCGGCACAGATGGGTGTCGTGTGCGTGGTCGCCCTATGCTCAAAACCCCTGGGACTGGCAAGACGATGCTGGACCTGGAGATCGAGAGGACCGAGCAGCGTGATCACCACGAGGGCTACTTCGCCGACGATGCGTATGCCTCTCCCCAGAGTCCCGAACGGGAAACTTTCCACGCTCCGTCCACGCATCACAGACGCCCCAGTCATCACGATATCCAGGTTCAATTAGCAGACCGAGGAGACGGTATCACGTCGCAAATGAGCCGCATAGCCCCAGACGCAAAGAACTTCGCCGAGGTGTTTGTATTCTCGTATGGCGTCGTCGTGTTCTGGAACTTCACAGAACACCAAGAAAAGGACATACTCGCCGACTTGACGTTTGCGGGCGCCGACGGTGGCGTGTCGTTGCTGACACGACCTCTGGAAGAGGACGATATAGAGACTGAAGAGTTTCACTTTGAATATAGTCCTGACGTCAAGCGGCCACGCGTTTTTAATGACATGATCACGCTGCTGCCTCGGTCAGATCATATGATCAAGCTCACCATCAGTCATGCCATCGCACAGAGCACCAAATTGTGCTTTTTCGAAGGGAGGATGAGCGAGACCATGCTGGACGCGCAGCATGTGCCCAAGACGCTTGCCCTGACAGGACAGCTGAACATGACCAGAGTCGAGATTGTGACCCTTCTGGGCAGACTGTTCAAGAGTCGTGTCGACATCAATCTTTGTAAGTGCCTCTTCAGCACGCTCCGACGTGACATGATTCGGCTCTATCATCGCGACCCCGCTGACACCCGTGAACAACAGCATCGAATATCCTCGATGTTCCAAATTTCTTCTGGGATTCGGAACCGACTCTGCATCCTCTCTATGTCGCTATTCGCGAATACCTCGAGATTGACCCCAGAATCAAAGTGCTCAATGAGCGATGCCGGGTGTTTCTCGATCTCACGGAAATACTGTCAGACTCCATCGCTGATGCAAAGATGAGCCACATCACGTGGATCGTCATCATCCTCATCATCATCAGCATCTTTGTCACGCTCGCCGAAGTCATCTTGCGGTTCGTCATGCTCAAGAAGAACAGTGCCGCGTCCATTCCATTGGTTCCTTCGCCGTCAGTATCGTGGAGCAGCAGCATTGACCCTGCCGAAGTCCCCGAGATCCTTGCCCTGCCTTCGCCCCCGCCTCGTATCGACACGGCCCGCCGTCACATCACGCAGGGACGACGCCACAAGGCTGAGGACGTCACTGAACTTGGACTCATTGCCCTCACCATCGGGCTGCAGTCCAACGCTACGTTGGAAGACATCACACTTGGCATTCGGCATCTGCAACAAGCAGCAAGTCCCCGCAAGGAGCATGACACGATCGCCGAGTCTCCAGATCACTCTGGCGAAATAATGATGGACCCGCGCAACGAAGACTAATTGCAGACTGTCGACGCCGCATTTCTGGCTCACTCCAGGGATTGAACCTGACAGACAGAACAGCGTGAAAAAAGGTTGACTATAGAAGAACAACAACGCCTCTTCTCTTGCTCATTCTGGAAACTGAACATGACAGACGCCCGCAACGAACTCCAAGTCTGGCTGCAGCATCAACACCAAGTCTCTCGTTCATCCCCAAACCCGAACATGACAGTCCCGCGCAACAAAATCCGATCACATCAAACAAACACTCCAGCAGACACCGGCAGTCCTCAAAACCCACCTCGACCCTCACCACTACGCTCTGCCAACACCACCATCTAGACAACCAGACGCCCCGTCCATGTCTTAGTTGCGCGCACCAGCTCCTCACTTGGTGACACACCCGTCCTCTAGCGGCTTTTGGAAACCTAGTGCCTTCAGTCTGCGTCATGCCCCATTAGGAGCTTGCGCGTCCCATTGTCCGATTTACCCGACCGTGGCGCGCCCGCCGCTGAGGGACTATTTGTTTCTTCTGGTCACCAGACCTTTTACGTCACCAATCACGTTGACATTCTCTCTTTTTATTTTGTCGGAACACAAAACATAGCAAGGCATGGCATCAGAAAAATGCACGTAGTTGATGCACAGTTTGTACATAATGGCATGCAAGGCGCACCTACGTAGGTGCTGCGGCAAGATCGGCATCCACCTCCCCAGCGTCATAGAACGGCACTACAAATCACTCTCTTTGCTTTTCTCACTGCGCCGTACAAAGTATGCACACCACCCCAAGATCAAACTGTGCCAGTGGCAGCCCTCAGCTTCAAAGAACATCAAGCGACTCGTGACGCGTACGCCTCTCCTCCCACAAAGCGCCACAATACCTTCCACTGCCCACCTACGCACTCTATGCTCCGTTTGGACCCGAGATATACGTGCCGCATAGAGGACGGACGCTTTATCCCCCCCACCGTTCCCCCCCTAATAGCCGAGGAGCTTGAGGTCGACTAAAGTAGTTGGTGCACCGGGATGTGTGCTCGGCTTTTTCCATTAACTGACTATGATGAACCCTTTCTGGTAGTCCACACCCCGCCACTCCCTTTTTTTCCAATGTACCCTTTAGCGAACGACCCTTTCACGCGTACTTCACCACTGCCGGGATGCCAGACCCCACGATACAATGTCCACTTTGCGCATCGCATCCCAAAGCTGAACTGTCCTCCGTCGACTAACATCACGTGCACGATGCCACTGTTCGTAGGATTGGAGGTGGGGATCTTATCTCTTTCACCAATGCATCTGGTATTGTTGCGGGAAAGACAACAAACTATGTTTCTGTTTGACTTGTAGGAGCTTCTCAAAGCCCATTATGTGCTACCAAAGTCAACCCTCGGCGCCTTTCATGGCTCCGTACAATGGGATCCCACTAGTCGTCACGATGGTGACGAAATGCGCCTCGACAATGCTACCTTATCCTAAAACGTGATGTACAGTGCTTGCAAAGTGCCGTCCTGCCTGCCTGACGGTTTCAATACCAAAACGCCCAAATGCTCATGTTGTCATGATAATGCAGCTCTCTTGAGAGGATGACATAACACAAAAGAAAGTTAAAAGTCGGGCCGACGTTTTGTCAGCCTATTCGTCCGCAAACCATGCAACCCGATGTTGGAATCAAATGCACATAATGAGGCCGCTCCGTGTCTTGTATCGCACCACATCAGGGTATCTTGAAACAGTAAGCAGCATAATACTCCAAGTACGCACTACCTTGACGTCTGCTCCAAGGGTGAGTACTGAGCTTGCTGCTTCTTTGTCTTGTTGTCCAGCTCGGCTTTGCTGTAGATGGCCGCTCCCACCATGGTGACAGCCATACCGGCCCCGTTCAAGAGATCAATCGATACATTGAAAATGAAAATCCCGAGCAAGACTGTCAGACATTGCTTGAGGTTGCCGCAAACCGTCATTGTCAGGGCACCCGCCATTTTATTCGTATTGAATGAGGAAATATTGAGGAGAAAGGCCAGAAAACCGTTGCCCGTCAATGATGCGACCATGGAAGGCACCGAGATCTCTCCAGACGCCACGAGGTCTCTGAACGCTGTGACCTCACCTGATACGACGGCGCATATCAAGGCTTGCAATGCTGCCAATGGAGACATTCGCATAAGAAACTCTACTGGTGGCAAAGCTAGAGATCCAGTCATAAATCGGTTTGTGGCAACCGTCTAAAGCAAGTACTTTGTTAGAAGGAAGAACGCAAAACGTCATGACGAGCCCAAGTCGTTGCTGCGTACCTTGAGAGCGGCGAGAATGACTCCGAATACAGTAAGAAGGAAGCCAGCGTCACTGAATGTCATTTCCCCAGCTGTCGTCATTGCGGCGCCGATGATGAGAGGCACCAGCGAAAGGTACGTCAAAAAGCTGTAAGTGCGCTCGTACCAGAAACGGTAAATCACGATGGTGAATATTGGACACAGCATGCGGATAGTCTGATAGAACGGAACCGACACCATGGCGAGAGACAAATTCGAGGTTGCAATATTGGCTGTGAAGAGTACGCTGAAGGCAACGAGTGCTAGATTTTCGCGACGACCTAGGCGAGACAGCTTGACATGGCCAAGATGCATCATTGTCAGGGTGCCGATGCATGCAAAGGATGTGTGGATGAAGGTCAGGAGCCATGGAAAGTGGAACTACTCGCAGGGGTCAGAATGATTCAATTGCCAGGCTCAATGCGGGTATAATTTGACGGCGCGGCATACCATGCCCAGGACGAGCTTGTTGTAAAGTGTGAGAAGTAGCGAGAGGAGGAAATAAGCACCCAGCCAAGAGAATTTGACGGCATTGGGGATGGAATATTCGTGGTCCAGATTTCGATCCTTTAATGGTCGGGTGTGCCCTGCCGCAGCCTCGACGTCGAGATCCAGAGTCTTTGATTCGACAGCCTCTTCTTGGGGCGACAGGGGGTCCAGTTCGTCTTGACTGTGTCGTGACATGTTTTCTGTGGCGATGCGATTTGGGAACGGTGCAAATTGACCCTGGAGAGCGAGCAGACCTTGGGACTCTTGTTTTAATGAGAGGAGATGTTATGGCGAGATCATATTACGGGTATGATGCCGAGTATGAATCGAAGAAAGCGGCTAGAAGGTGAGGCTAGTTGTTCAAGGATATGGATTTTGGTAGTAAGCCAGTCTATCCAGTTGACTTGTGGCAGAGAAGAAGGTCGGTCAGGATATCGACCACCTGGGTGAAGTAGGGGTGAAGGTGGCAATTGAGCTGCAGTATCGAAAGATAGGAAGGCGAAGGCGTATATGAAGGAGACCACAGCAAAACGATGAAGTAGAGAGCGTGGAGAAGACTAAACGATGGCTGCGTAATGGTGACAGGCTACGTGTCTGTACGGTAGCGAAAGAAAAAGAGAGCGAAAGGTGATAATGAAGGGAAGCGACGATGGTCCTTTGAGGGGGGGGCGTCATGAAGACAAGCAGGAGCTAAAAGGTCTGACATTTTCCCGGTGGACACCGGACGGCTGCCAAGGTTTCAGAGGCCGCGCAACACCGTCGACAAAGACGGAGCGGCGGCACACGCGAGACCAGCGTGCTCAAGGGAGTTAGTCGGCCGCGACTGCACTCGGGCTAGCAAGGGGGTGGCGCCAGCAACGTGCGGGAGCTGGGACCTGGGCGATGGGGGAGGCGGTAGGAGGCGGTGCGCGGCAGGGGAAGGAACGCTGGAAGCGTGGGGGACGGGCGTGGACGAGCGTGCATAGCATGGGCCGCAGTCCGGTGGCACACACGTTCATACTGTAGATGGAGCAAGCGTCACCCGGACTCGGTTGAGGCCAATCCCGGCACGTACCCCGTACCTTTTGATTATCATCGTCACGCCTGCACTGGCACCACTCGTCTCCTGGTCTTGGCAGTTGGCGAAGTCTCAAGCGAAAGACCTCTTCCAGCCACAATGTTGGAGGAACGACAAAGGGCAACATGCAAATGCCATCCCGTTGGCGGACCGACTGTTCACCAGACGAGGTCGCCGCCGTCAAGTGCTCATCAGATGAAATCCTGTCCTGAGTCGCCGTGAACCAATCGATCGCTCAAGTTGTCGGTGAATGGGCTTCTTTTCTGGCCTCACAGTCAACGATAAGAGTAGCACTGACATCACATTGCATCATTCAGAGGATCATCAGTAGATGTTGCCTGATGCGCTACGTCGGCGTGACCAACCACAAGGACAAATTGATGCCTCATATCCATGAAAGTGTAGACTCTTGTTTTGACAAGACAATCACCCCAGTCAACGTATTTCCGTCGCAACGCAGTGCCCAATCAACTATCGCATATGAAATAAACATCCTTGATCAGAGAATGATGGGCTTTGCCGATCGCTGTTACAGCTCAACATATCACAGCTCGACGGGGTCTTGTCATGGCTTGGCAGTGACTCCTACACTTACCGCGTCACAGGCTTCTCAGCGTATCACAGGTAGCGTTTAGCGAGGGACTGAGATCCCCTCAAAGGCTCACAGATGGCACCTCCATCTTGATCACGAGTGAACCTTGACGTCCGTACCTTCGTGTGGCACGCGCACAATTGGTCACGTTGGCAGCAATCAAAGTCGCAGTGCTCCGTACTTCGTACGTAAAGTCCCTGAAGGAATATGTCGCAGAGACGCTTGGGCCAAGACTTTGGGTCCTTTTTTTTTCTGAGGGAACATGTTCGTTAGCAGAGAGAAAAGGAGGCGAGCGCTCCGTGTGGCGTAATGCCCGATGATTGGCATGTTCGCCGGTTGGCCGCGGGCAAGACGTCTCCCGTATCGACAGAGATGCAGGAAAACCCGTCAGGGCGAGAAAACACCTTTTCCTGTCAAGCTAGGCGCGCCACTTGATCTTTGGCTGGTGACACGATGTACTAATAGGCTCGACGACTGTGTGATGTTCCTGATCACACGACTGATTTGCTTGCTGTTCATGGGACTGTACTGCAAAATCAACAAAATAGTCTTGCAGTCAAAACAGTACGGCGACGCCGCTTTAGGTGCCACGAAATGGAAGCTCAGAACTGAGGGTCGGACGAAAATCAGGACGTGCGCCGACGAAGCTTCGCATTGAGTAATGCATACTGCGTACTCTGTGTGTCTTCTCATTAGTCGCATCCGTGCACGCCGCCACAAATAAGTCAGGTGAAGGTCCCAAGCTCAGCACTTCAGCCTCGCGAAAAAAAAACCCTGTACGGAAGAGCCACATGTTTCAGACATGTCGGCTAGATCGTGAGGCATCGGAAGTGACTGTCGATCCTGGGCGACGGCTTCAGCAAATGTACGTGGAATTGAAGTCCTCCATGTCTGCCGGCATATCGGGCCGAAGACAAGGGTCAAAGAAGTAAAACCGGCTGCGAAAACCAAAGGCCTTGTCCGAGGGCCCGCAAACCATGCGAGACAAGCGACATCCGATGAAAAGAATAAGGAAAGAAGGCGAAGGTTTTGGCGAGCAGGCAAGTGCTGCGAAATACAAGGGTGAGTGATGAGGGAAATGACACTTCCGCAAGTGCTTGCATGTTCCCCGTAGTTCGTAACGTACTAAACGGAGTGGTTGGTGCGGAGTGCAATAACCTAAAGTAGATTACGCACTCTATTTTCAAACTGCACCATGATTGGTCGGACATTATCGTGTCCCTGGCGCAGCCAAGACACAAGCCGCTGTCTGATGGCAGCTGCGACCCAGTGGGCTGGGCTTGGCAATCCTTCACACTGACCTACCAGAGGTAGGCACTCAGTATACGGAGTACACGGAGTATGTACTCCGTAAAATGCCATTTCTCTGATCGAGGTTGAGTAACCAACATTTTTTCGGGTTGGTGCCCGGAACTGGTGGCCAACATGGCAATTCGATGAGTACTAGCCGTCCAGCTTTAATCGGCGAGGGCTAAGAAATTGAACAGGCCATGCATTGCAAATTTGTAGCATCATTCGACTGCAATGATCATCCGGTGTTGCGCGCAGCCAGGACTATCAAGCAGGACACGAAAAAGGAAGGCTTGGGGTGGTGGGGCTTGCCAAGCTATCCAGAGAAATTCGACTGGTTGTTCATCCTTGCAGGAGGCAGCTGTAATCGCAACAACTTCCTTCCATCTCTCTCGGAACAGCCACGACCAAGAATGACAACAAACCAGCTGCCAAGAGTTGCCTAGCGCGGTCACTACATCAAAATATGCTGGCAAGAACTTGATTCCCTCTCCAGAATCCTTGCTACGGGCATTCAAGTCAACAGACAACGAAAGAAAGATGCCTGGATTTCTCCGTACGCGCGGGCCTGCATGTGCTCCGATCCTATCCGGTATGGGACGGTATGGCACCAACGGAGCTCCTTCAGCTCTGCTCTCGGAAGATTTGCTGCATCATGGGACGCATATGGCGGAGCGTTGAGAAAGAGCTTTGCCGAGTTCAGTATGAATCTGGTGGATGAGCGTGCCTGGAAAAGTTGTCTGTGACACGACAATGCAAAGGATGAGCGACTCGAGAGGCTCATCGGCATATCGCATGCAGCTCCGTAACGTCACGTCGCGACGGGCGGTTGTGACCCCCAAAGTTCCGAGTATGCAGGCTTGTGTTGGCTGTCATCACACACCCTCGACAAGATGAACCCCGTCTCTGCGAAAAGGCAAGACTGGTTTTGGAAACATGCACATGCCAAGTCAAGGGCCACCAGCTAGCTTCTCGCGGCATCCACGGATATTCAAGCTTGCAACCACTCATCGATGGACCGATAGACCGACAGACCGATAGACCGAGAGCTGAGACTGTCAGAAAATAGTGGCATGCGAGACACGCAGTTGAAATGATGGCACATCTTATTCTTGCCATATCACCCCGATGGCGCTCATCACTCGCTTACTATCTCCTTGAGTAGGTAGTCCACGGAATTGTGTACATAACACTCCGTTCCGAGGGCTTCTATGAATGAACCAATTATGTTGCTGACTTCCCGAGTTCGACGAGGGTTTGCCCGCACGGGCTCATTCTCCATTGCCCCGTGAGAACAAACAAACTCCTCACCTCCAGTCTGCAACAGGAGTAGCAGCCCATGGCTTTTGCTAAAGGAGATTAGACTTTGTAGTGAGACGCGCGCCAAGGATGATCTGCGTTGTGTCGTACAACAGTAATATCGTGTCATCTTTTGGCCTATGTATTTTACCCTCTATGCCCCCTGCCACCCAATATTTCCCCAAAGTCACCGCTTCCTAGCCTCGACACACTCTGTGTACTTACGGACGCCTCTCACGACATATTCTTCTCCTGCCCTCCCTTCTGGCTATCTTTGGACCCCTGTTCGATTTCTAAGTTCTCTCTGTCAAAGACTTTTCTCATCTCCGATATCATGAATTTTGCCCCTCAGCATCATCCTTCATCTTCACCTTCAGACCAGCACCTCGTCAACAGCCAAGCGCTTCCCTTGGATGCGGCACCTACTGCGAATGACCTGACACACGACGCAGGCCTCGCCGACTTGGGCATTCCCCTCTCGCCTGTTTCCATGTCTTCATCATGAAGGCAGGGTTCGGCAGCATCCGGCGCAATTATGTGCTCGCCGTATGCATAGCCTCGGCGCTGATGGTGTTGATATATGCGACACGTTCATTTGACATGGTACAGTCACGGCGCTCTCACCTCGCTACGATGCAGATCGAGAATGTTCTCGGGTCACGGCTGACCAGGCAAACACGCATTCAGTATACCTTGGAGAGCATAATTCCTCGTCCATTGCCTGTCATTACCGAGTCGGATGAAGCGCCACCGAACTTCCGAATGTCGCGGTTGCATTTCCTAATTCCCGCCAGCCAATCCAACCGTCATCTCTGTTACAACGTGGCATCTGCTGCCGTGAATCAATATCCGGTTCCCACGCTTCTGGGGTGGAAAGGCCAAGGCAATTTCGACGCTGGTCTTACACATCTTGCCAAATTACGGGCTCTAGAACGCTATCTGCAATCATTGGGCGATGAACAAGACGATGATCTAGTTCTGATAGCTGACGGTTACGACATCCTGCATCAGTTGCCCCCATCCGTGATCCTGGAACGGTACTTCGAAGTTGTTAGAAAGGCAAACTCCGAATTGGCAAGACGGCTTGACATTTTGCCGCAGGCCGTCGCAGCCGGGAAAGTCAGGCAATCAGTATTCTTCGGGGCCGACAAGGTCTGCTTCCCTCCAGACTCAACGGCTGCCCGTTGTTGGGCTGCGCCTGCCTCCCATTTGGAGCCCAACACCTTCGGAACTGCTTCATTGAACCACGGATTCTCCTCGGCTGACCCCCAATGGCTCAACTCTGGCACCCTGATGGGGCCCGTCGGTGATGTCCGACGCGTCGTCAACGCCACCATGGCAGAGATCGATGCCACCTTTGACGCAGCTGAATGGCAATCAAACTCGGACCAGTACCACCTCGCCAATGTCTGGGGCCGTCAAGAATACTGGCGGCTCAAGCACCGCTACGGGCCAGACGGCGAGGTGCCAGGGGGGCCTGACGACCGCGTGATCCCGGCCAAAAGGACACAACACCAAGAGACGGAGTTCCACATGGCTGTCGAATACGAAGCATCCCTCTTCCAACTCAAGGCCGGAAACGAACAATTCCTCAGCTACTTCCAGTATAACGTGGATGGCAACTCGGCCACTGTGACCATGGACGTCCTCGACAAGGGCAAGGCATTCGTGCCCTACAATATCTCCATGCCGCCCGGCGTCAAGACAGCGCTGACAAGATTGTACGACTCAATAGCCGAGACACATCCTGGCGTGTCTGCAGAAGATTGGATCAAACGCATCCACCTGGGCACCAACTTCATCACCAAGCACATCTACGCATTGTGGCACTGCACGGGCGACAAGGAGTTCATCGACACCGAGTACACCAAGATGTGGTTCTATCCATACGTGCAGTCTCTGCTGCGCGCATCCGTCCGGGCCTCACACAGGGGCGAAGCTATACTGTCTGATCCTCTGGATCAGCGGACATGGATGCCTCAACGGACGTATCCCCTCAAAGGCGACTTGGAGGACGAGTTTGGAGGAGCGTGGTCCGACGAGGCTGCCGACAAGTTCGTTCCTTGGAAGGAGCTTTGTGGGATTCACGAGGATCTGCTGTTCTGGGGACAGCAAGCCACTGGGATGGGATGAGACCCCGTGGAACAGCTTGGCTGATGTAGAGCAGCATTATTACGTCCATGTTACGGCTGGACGGCCTTGTGATGTAGGAGGCACTGAGCAGACACGACTCGGATGACAAGACATTTCGTTATTGCGTGAACCATGGCGGCAGTGAAACTCAACGACAGACTTTGCACACAGCTGTGAATCCGTTCCCGGTCGCCAGATGTGTATGAATGACTTGGTAATATCCACGATAGTCTATGCTCAAAATACACGTGGTATCTTTTTATTTACCATACTGCCCTTGATGCAATGCACGCTACTACTAAGTACGCCCTTTCCAGACACGTCCTCTGACAGAGAAAAAAACACACAAATTGAAACCCCTGCCCTCTCCCTTCCCAGACCTAGGCTTGCTCAGCATCGAGGTTCTGCAGCGGCACGTATCCCTCCTCGCCCTTTCGGACTCGTCGACCGAATTTCTCCTTCGCCCAGCCCATTATTCCGTTGCCGCTGGACCATCGAAGCCCGCCGCGCCGCTCCGCATCTACCTCGTCCATCCATCGAGGTCTTTTCCAGAACTTCAATAACAGACTGCTTACGACCACACTGACGCTGCTACATGCCATGGCGAACCCGGCCATCATAGGATGCATGTTCAGTCCAAGAGGTAGGAAGAAGCCCATGGCGACTGGGAGACCGACGGCGTTGTACGCACATGCCCAGGCGAGATTGAGCTTGATGCGGCGGAAAATCGTCCGAGTGAGATCCAGGGCCGCGGGGATGCACATCAGGTCGGTGGGCCTCATTAGGACAACGTCGGCTGCTTCCATGGCTACGTCTGTTCCGCTGGACATGGCGATTCCGACGTCGGCTGTGGCCAGGGCTGGCGAGTCGTTGATGCCGTCTCCGACCATGGCAACGACCTCGCCCTGAGACTGGATCTGTTTGATGATGGATTGCTTCTGGTCTGGGCTGACGCCGGCAAAGACATTGTCAGATGAGATGCCGACGGCGGCCGCGACGGCCAATGCTGTTGACCGCTGGTCACCTGTCACGATGGCTGTCTTGATGCCCATCTTGTGGAGCACCGAAATGGCACTTGCTGCGCCGTCTTTGATGATGTCTGCCAGGCAAACGTATCCCGTGTAGGTGCCGTCAATGGCTATGAAGATGTTCGTAGTTCCGGCCGATGAGGTTTCTTTGGACTTGGGCTTATGGCTCGACGAAAAGTTCAGCTCCTCCGATGTTTCGATGGCCTCGGTAGGAACGTCGACGCCGTTATCTTGCAAGTACTTGACATTACCGGCCAGTACTCTGTATCGTACCCTCTCTGCTGAAGTTGCGGGCTCGACAAGCGCATTCACGCCGCGGCCAACGGCGATCTTGAAGTCACCGACGCTGCCCGCAATGGCGCCCTCGGGCTCGATGTTGAGTTGCTCCTTTGCTGCGCCCAGGATGGCTTTGCCGACAGGATGCTCGCTTCCCATTTCGGCAAGTCCAATGATGGTCCACCACAGGCGCCTTCGCCATTCGTCATCCCTCCACAGGGGCATCAGCGTAGACTTGGCCACGCTCATTTTGCCGTGTGTAATCGTGCCAGTCTTGTCCAGAATGACTTGGGTTACCTTTGTGGTTCTTTGCAGCGCACCACCCCCCTTGATTAGAATACCATTCTCGGCACCGATGCCAGTTCCGACCATGACTGCTGTTGGCGTGGCGAGACCGAGAGCGCAGGGGCATGCGAACACAATGACGGAGATGCATAGCTTCACACACACCATGATCTTGCCGCCGCTAGCGTCTTGCAAAAAGATCTGTGGAGGATTGGGAAGCACATGGCTCATGATCATCCAGAAGAGGAAGGTGCTCAGGCCGAGTATGAGAATGGTAGGAACGAAATAGCCGGCTAGCGTATCAGCGAGCTGTTGAATGGGCGCTCGCGTTGTCTGCGCGTCCTGGACAAGCTTGACAATTTGACTGAGCTGCGTGTCTCTGCCAGCCCGGCTAACGCGAAAATCGACGCGACCGTTTCCGTTGACCGTTCCTCCGATGACGTTGTCACCGAGTCGCTTTTGCACAGGCATGGCCTCTCCTGTCACCATGCTCTCATCCACATAGGTTTCGCCACGGACCAAAGAGCCGTCTGCAGGAATTTTATCGCCAGGACGAATGATGACAATGTCGCCGACCTGAAGCAATTCAGTCGGTATTGATTTCTCTTCGTAAGCGGAAGCACCTCCGGGTACTTGTGGCGTCTTGGGGGTTCTCACACCCTCGTTGGATTTGGCCCAAGCCTCGGCCGCCTTCTCAGCAGCGATCGGGTCGACGTAAATAGTGGCCATTGAGGGGGCCAGAGACATTAGACGAGAGAGTGCCTTGGACGTCTGGCCCTTGGCTCGATTTTCGAGAAATCGCCCGAAAGTGATGAAGGTGATCAACATGGTGCTGGTGTCGAAGATTGTGCTTGGCCTCGTGTGAGGAGGGAACAACAGCGAAACCGTCATCGCAAATACGCTGAAGAAGAAAGCGCAAGAAGTCCCGAGGATGACGAGGACATCCATGGTGGGGGAACCATGCTTGATGGATTTATATGCAGATACGTAGAATCGCTTACCAACCCCAAATTGAACTGGTATGGTGAGCACAAGGCAGATGACGTCGCCAAGATATATGCCGGGTAGCAGCACCAGTCTGCCAAAGTCGAAGAGGGGAAGGGCCATCGGCAGGATCATGCCTAGGACGAAAACGGGGACTGCGAATGCCAAAGATGTGCGGAATGCGTTTCGCCATTCCGTAATCTCACGGGTTTTGGCCAGAGACTCGAGTTGTGCGTTGTTGTCTTGGCTGTCTGCCACCAAGGCATTGAGGCCTTCTTGCTCAACCGCCTCGACGATGCCACGAAGGCCGATGATGCCTGGCTGGTGCGTGACAGTGAGCCTGTCGTTGGCAAGACTGAGTGAAGCTGATTTGACACCGGGAAGTCTATTGAGCTTTGCCTCCAGTGCTGTCGCAGCAGCAGCGTCAGAATTCCCATACACTCGAAATTGGGCAGTGGACATTGAAGGCCCTATATCATTTGTTTCGAGTTGCGTTGATAAAATCGCAGCGTCAAAGCCTCTTTCCTCGATTATTTCTGCGATCTGCGCTGGTGGGAGTTTCGAAACATCATGGGTGATGACCGCTCGCTCGGCGAGAAGGCTGATGTTGAATTTGATCACGCCCTCGAGACCCTTGAATCCGCCCTCGACGGCTGACGTACATGCGCCGCAGGTCATCCCTTCGACAGCCACGGTTGTGATAGCAATGTTGCTCTGATCGCCACCATTGCCATGGCTGCTGCTGTCTGACTCAGATATGGTCGTGCTCACAATCTTCGCGTCGAAGCCTCGTTCCTCAATCAATTCGACGATTTGCTCGGGAGATAAGACAGCCGGGTCATGCTCAATTACTGCTCTCTCGGACAGTAACGATATGCTGAAGCTATGCACGCCTGAGAGATCTTTGAAGCCTCCTTCCACTGCAGATGTGCAAGCACCACATGTCATGCCTTCAATAGCGACGGTCGTTGTCGCAGAACTGGCGCCCTTTTCTGAGTTTTGGCTCTCGATGAACCGGCCTACCGCCGGACTCGGAAGATCCGTGGAAAGTACTTCGGCGTCGAATCCGCGATCTTCGATAATTTCTCGGACCTCGTCGGCAGATATTATGCGGGGATCGTGCATGATGACGGCCCGTTCCATGACAAGACTGACTGAGACGTTGCCGACGCCAGCGATATCTTTGAAGCCTCCTTCGACTGCCGATGTACATGATCCGCAACTAGTCGCATAAGGCAAGTCAACAACGACTCGAGAAATTAGAAATGTAGAAAGATCTGAAATTTTGACTCACGTCATGCCGTCAACGCGCAAAGTCGTCGTGGCCATATGCGGGCTCTTTGAAATCCCCGAGGCCGTCCCCGAACCAACGTCCCGCGCAGGTATAGTAATGTGTGAGGGTGCCATGTTGATTAGAAGCGCTTGACGCTTCGCAGATTGTTTTTCACTGTGCTTTTTCGCAAAGGATGCTCAGCGAGGATTCGCGATCCGGACAGCCTTTGGGCGGTCGACCCGCGATGCGACCAGTCTTGAGCTGTTCCGAGTCCTCTCTCGATTGTATGACGGGATATATCACACTTGGTAACCAATATCACAGCAGAAGACCAAGACCATCCCGCCTGCTGTCGTGTAGTGCTGTTCGTGAGATGCCGGCTCGATGGTGCAATTGTCGATCGGCACTAAAGAGCCCTGCTTAGTCGGCTGGGACAAGGACCGAGTGGCAGACTCAGATTATAGGGATGATATGCAATGCTGTCAGAGAACGACAGGCCATTCAGGTAACAAAGGGTAAGTGTTGGCCAAGACCAACTGGAGGCAGAGGAAGGCCATATGTAGGAACTGTAACAGATAAGTCCTCGCGGAGGTGACGGAAACAAGAGGCCTGGGTCGCAGTCTGGGACCGGCCCACCAGCAGGATGATTCGTGTTTCTGGCATCAATAATTCGCGGCTCGAGCGCGGGCCATCACCTGGAGCGGCTGGCATGGTGGGCTGGTTAGGAGGCGGGCGTGGTGGGGAAAGGGGGGGGGCGGAGGGGTTGACAGATACAACGTCGCAGTTGGCAAGGAAGGCGCCGAAGACGCTCCTGCCACGGCAGGCTGCGGCAAGTAGCATTGACGCAGTATACGCGGTGAATGGCGATATTCCAATCATTTTCGGTGGTTGAATCATACACCACGCCTTCAAGCCACCAGCCGCGCAGCCGCGCTGGATCATAAACCTTTTGCCTTATTCTGTATCCTACTTCGATTTGAGTTGCGGTGGCGCAAGTAAGATCATAACGGGTTGCCGTCAGCGGCACGCGGGTATCGCACTTGCGCGCATTTGACTCGAAGGCGGCCATGTGCTGGTCTCCATTTTTATTCGGATTCTCGAGCGTGGTACGCCGCGCCCGTCTTTAGATCATGTGATGGCACCCCTCCCATTTACCTGCTGAAAAGATTGGAGGGCCTACAATTTAGCCGAATCTTCGGCGAATACCCTTCACCCCGGCCGCCCGACGCTCCCCGCCACTCCGGTGTGCAGGTTTGTCTCGCCACATGAAGGGTTTCAACACCTCGCGAAGTGTTCCACGCCAACACACGCCTCACAGTTCAGTTTCGTTCCTGCAACAGTGCGCAATGCGCCGTCGAAGTGCCGATGTTCCAACGTGAACATATCGTTCTCACAATAGATGCGCGTACCAATAGCCCCGGCACCTGCCGAAAAGCCCTGAACATGTCTGATCACTCCAAGGCTCTTTCCCCCATGCATGGAGCACAAGCCACCGTAGCTGCTCATTGATCACAATGCCCAGCGCTCCCGGGAGGCGCTCTCGCACAATTACTGACTCTCCTCGGCCTCCTGTTCATGTAAGCGGCGGATGCGAAATTGGACCCGGACGTGTCGAAAGGCGAGGCTGACAGATCCAACCCCTGACCATATTACCTGAAGTCAAAATGTTCGAACACAATGCGGACAAGCGTATATTAGCCTACCACACAACCTCCAGCTCTTCTACCCTGGACGGTGAAGAACCATTTCTATTAGCGTCGAGTGCCGTGGCACCTGGAAACCTCCACATCGCACTATCCTCCATGGCCCCGTAATGCCCCTCTTACAGCACCAAAACCTCCTAGACCACTTTCCACCTGTGCAGAATCCTCAAACCATTCTGATACGCCAAACCCCCCAGATCCTTCTCCGGTCCCCGCCCATCATTGTCAATACTCCAGAGACTGCGGAAATATACCATCATACCTTGCTGAGCATCCTCGAGCCAGCCGCCACAGCTGGGTCACCTCTGTTTGATATCGGGGGAGGGCTCCACAACCCCGCGTGGTGGTGCGTCACATCACCACCACACGAGCACACTGCGTCTGGCCCCTCGATCGTCTGCGCGTTCCGTCGTGTCCCAAGCTCTAGCTCAGCTTCTCCTTGCCTGTCAGTGCCGAAAGCTTCAGGATGGAGCAAACAAAGGCATTGATTGCTCTCGAGGTAAGTCACCATCTCGCAACTTGCTTCTGATTATGGCCCTCTTATCAACTGGCGATAGCCGTTCTTGGCCCTTTGCAAATCAGCTACGCATCCCCGAGCAGCCGCCGACCTCATCGCACAAGCTACGTCAGCTCCAGATACATATGTCTTTGCCGAACTCCTGCAACAGCCCCAGATCCTGGCTCTGGCTCAAAACGACCAATTTTCGTCCCATCTCCGATTGCTGCAGACCTTTTCCTACGGCACGTGGCAGAGCTACCACCATGACGCAACGAATCTGCCGCCCTTAAATGACGCTCAAGCACTCAAGCTTCGCCAGCTGTCACTCATCACGCTCGCACGCAAGAGATCGAACCTCAAATACGGTGTGCTCCAAGAATCTCTGGAGCTGTCATCACCTCGAGACTTAGAGGAGCTCGTCATCACCGCCATATTCGCAGGACTGCTGCGCGCAACACTTGACCCAGCTCACGAGGTTGTCCAAGTCGCTAGCGTAGCGCCCCTGCGAGATGTTCAGCCAGGTTCTGTCCCTGACATGGTGGCAGCTCTCTCTAACTGGTCTGACAAATGCGGCTCCACGCTGACTGACCTCGAGAATCAAATACAAACCATCCGTGCTGCTGCCGCTACTCGAGAGAGCGAAAGGATCATTGCGGAGAAGACCATGGAGTCTCTTGCGAAAAAGGGCCGAATCGCGTTCAGCAGAGATGCACTGCCACAGAGAAGTCTAAGCAATCGGTCCGCGCAAGCATTGACAACCAATGCCAAGGGCGAGACAATGGAGATCGATGAACCATCTCTGGCAGAGGACCAGACGCAACGCGCCAATAAGCGTAAAATGTGATTTAGCCTTTGCGTTCTGTAGATAGGTCTTCTCGAAACACACACAATCGGGGAAAGAAGATCGTCTAATTGACATGACGAGCTGGACTGTCGCCTTTGATTTTGGCAACGTGGAAAATGACGACTACGAAGCAAAATAATTCACCTTGTGCCTGATTCTGCTCCAGATAGAGTATCCATGGCTCAGCGGACCGTTGTGTCTCCGTTCACACAATGTACGCGGCAGTGAGACCTGAAAAAGGAAGAAAGTAAAAGGCAAGAAGAAATATATCATATGTTCCGGGAAATACATCTCCTCCGACTGATGCTCGTGAACAAGATGTCGTGAGCATCAATGCATGGGCGCATCATGCCCTCAAAGCCTCAGTACAAAACGAGGACCACACACCAAAACGCCAAGCCTATGGGTAGTCATCTTGAAAAACAAAAAAAAATTGGTGATCGAAAAGCAAGTCGAGCTTCCTATCGATAGCTCTAGCCGTAGGAACCATCAATATACTACCGCTGTCGTCCCTGCATTGGCCACCAAGAGGAAAATGAAGTCATCGAAGAGAAGAGCGCAGAAGATCCGCGAACGGTGAAAGATTAGAGCCTCTTGCCAGGCACCAAGATGAAGAGAACACATAGTGCCGTATCAATGAAAATCGTCACTGCCAACACCATCAGGGCTCGCTTGGCAAGTAATTGGCGAACGTAAGGCTCGCGAATATGCGAGAAATTGAAAGGAGTGTATTCGCTGAAACCGACTAGGGCCATGATGGGGTCCAAAGAGTATTGGTAGGAGGATAGAAAATAGACGCCGACGGAGAAAGGGAGAATGAGCTATTCATGTTAGATGGAACGACGAGACTTTGTTGCGATACTTTGATACGCGTGGAACTGGGTGTTGAACTTACCCAGCATCGGGTAGGGCGATCCTTGTCCAGGAAAATGAGAATGAAAGCAGCCCAAAAAGCACCAAACATAGAGATGAGGCCAACGATGAGGCGCATCACCAAAG
The DNA here is from genome assembly GCA_030787035.1 of Aschersonia sp. MBC 877. NCBI lineage: Eukaryota > Fungi > Ascomycota > Sordariomycetes > Hypocreales > Clavicipitaceae > Aschersonia > Aschersonia sp. MBC 877. The sequence goes on along the minus strand of JARJUA010000102.1, from coordinate 10,008 downwards.
TCGGAGGGATGAGATTGCCCAGAGCCTTCATTCTCAGGAATCCCGGAAACGCGTCGCGCTCCATGGCCTGGAACACGTAGTCCTTGGCAACGTCGAACACCTCGGGGTCGTCACGGCCATATTCCTCGATAGCGGCGGTGACGTCTTGGGTGATTGATCCGGGAAGTGTGATTTCTCGTTCGGCACCAGGGAGAAGGAACGTATAGAGAATTTTTTCCGCAGAAGCTCGTATATCTTGTCGGGCAACTGTGTGGGCGGGAGAATTAGAGTCTGTGATGTCGCGAGGGGTGCTAAATTGAGGGCTTGGTCGAGCTATGTTCGACCCGCTGTGAGGTGAGTCGTGAGCCTGGTCCTCGCGTAGAAAGGCTGACATTTGAGCATCTTGATCCCTCTCCTTTTCTGTCGCGTACATCGCAGGACCAGCTGGACGAGACGGTTCCAGGTCGCCAATGTTTTCCAGAATCTGAGACGATCGTTTTGAATTTGTCTTTTCCATGTCTGGCGTCGCCACGAGAACAGATCGTCGCAGCTCACGTACGTAATGTCGGCATAGCGACATGTGTTGGGCGACATCCAGCCTGCGTATCAGTATTGTCAGCTTGTTTCATGCTCTTCATTCATACTACCCTGTTTTTCCTTATTGCCCTGAAGTTTTGTACTCACCAGAAATCCAGATAGTCAACGGATCTTTGTTGATCTCGCATGTATATATAAAACGAAAACAGATCAACGGGCGGCAAGGTTCGGCGGCTCAGGACCTCGAACAATGTGGGCAGTCGATTTCTCGTGACATCCGGCTGAGGAGACATTGTCTCCCTAGGGTAATCTGCAGCCATCTTGTCGTGAGAATCTCGAATGATGATCGACCGCGGTGGCGAGAGATGGCCAAGACCTCAACAGCGATGAGGTATGAAGTATCTGGCGCAATGGACGACGTCTGAAAAGATGCGCAACGGATTTGCGCAGCGTGTGGCCTCTGATCCTTTCAATCTTCAGATGCTCGCCTTGCTGAACACCGGGTCCCCCCTGAACGAACAGCCCGTGCGGCCACAGGACGAACTGGTGTGATGGTCCAATCCGCGACTAGAACTTGTGCACGCCTGACGAAGTACGGTCGACCATCAAGTAATTATCGTGAAGGCCGCGGCGCCAAAGTGCCCCAGATTCCGTGAGCACTCTTCGTCAGCGACAAAAGCAAGAACGCAGACAGTTGTCGAGTTTAGCAAGTGGTGGCGGTGAAAGGGCTGGTAAACAGAAACTGGCTTGCGTGGTTCTGGGAAAAAGTGGGTCAGATTCATCGCAACACTGACACAAATCTCGTACTTGCTGTAATGAGTTGACTCGCTGTTGCTGCTGTAAAGACCCACTTTACAGATGGACCTTTCGATGTCAAAGCAGACGTTTAGGATGAGATGCTCTCACGTGAGGTCTCCATTTCTCCCCTTGAAGCAAACTCATTTTGATTGGTTCGCTCCCCCCACTTTCACAAATTGAGCCTGCCCTACGCACACAGAATTTGCGGATTTCGGTCTCCAGATCATCACGACAAGCCTCAACATCAGATTCTTCCAGACGGTGCGCAGGTAAGGCAAGACCCTTCCCATACCGGCCGGCAGTCTCTTCCATAATATTATGAGTTCACTGCGCAATTCTTTGTGCTCAGAGACTCTGTCAGCCGATTCGGATTTTTACCGCAGCCCACATAGTCAATGTCGCAATCTTCTTCGCCAAATTGTTAGAGAAACTAACATATTCAACGTCAGAAATGTCGGGAACTAAGAAGACCTCGAGCAAGCCTCCGCGCTCCGCCATTGCGGATGTCGTCGCACGCGAGTACACCATTCACATGCACAAGAGAGTACGTTACTGCCGCCAGGAAAGCCTCGAACGGCCGACATCGACTTCACGATGACATAGTGCATGAACATCCCTAGCTAACAATTGGGGTAGTTACATGGTGCTACCTTCAAGAAGAGAGCTCCTCGTGCCATCAAGGAGATCAAGGCGTTCGCCACCAAGGCCATGGTACGATGCATTCCTTGTCCCCCCAATTACGAACACCCACGACGTCTTCCGATTGCGATACCACAATGTTTTTGATGAATTGAGAATGAGACTCGGAGCGAGAATGTGGAACGCGTGCTGATTAGTCGTCGAATTAGGGCACCTCTGACGTTCGTTTGGACCCTCAATTGAACAAGAAGGTTTGGGAATGCGGTATCAAGGGCGTTCCCTACAGACTCCGCGTCCGAATCTCCCGACGACGTAATGACGAAGAAGATGCGAAGGAGAAGCTTTATAGCTACGTGCAGGCGGTGAATGTCAAGAACCCCAAGGGGCTGTCGACTGTTGTGGTGGAGGAGTAAGAGCGAGATTCCCAAGGTTACCGTTGGAATCGGTCTATCGGTGGTTCGGCATTTCGGAGTTGCAGCCGGCTCTTTGTGGCATCTTTTCCAAAAATAAGAAGGACAGCAAGTTGTGCAGCAAAACTTTCCACTTTCCACTTTCGTCTCCTAAGAACCGAAATGCAGTTTTCGTGGTCAAAGTGACATCGCTACGGACAACGCAGGTGTACTATGCTGCTCTGCACACATCGTTGTCTTTGTTTGTGACACTGCAATCGATGGTTTAGAAGAATCACACTTTGCTGCAATGTTGCGACTAGAGCGCAGTTGCCGTAAAGGAGGCGTAATGGAAACGAGTCATGATGCCGTTAGGAGAGCTCTGTCCAAAGGTCTTTATGAGGTGGGCTCCTGCATTTTGACATCATCTCAAAACGACGACGCGAACTCGATTTGGCCGTATAATGATTATGCTTTTTGAACGCTGAGCAAATGTGTCATGAATAACAAGCAACACAATATTGAGAAGGAAAAGTTCCATTCTCATCAAATGCAAAGCAATGCAATAGAGATATGCCACAAGTCCAGACAATGTCCCCAGTTTACTCTTCCGCAATATCTGTGTATCGCGCTAGCACCTTCTTCTGAAATTTCTCCGCATCACAATCCCATAGCTCGGCGGCTTCGCCGTTTAAAGGTGAGGAGCTAATGAATTGCTTTGTCAGTCGTGTGCCATCGTCCTGGGTTTCGACATAGTCATGACAAAGTTTCTTATACGAGAAGGGATGCAACGTACTTGTTGGGCTCGCCGAGCAAACTTTGGATACTCAAAAGTATTGTCTGGACGTTGTACGCCGCTGTCCACTTGTCCTTGAGGATGTCGAGACAGATTCGGCCGGAAAAGTCCACATTAGGGTGATAAATGGGTGTCTTGAATAGAACGTTGGGTGAAGTGTATGGGTAATTCGATGGGAAAGCGAAGCTGAGCTTGAATGTCAAACCAGCGTAAGGTGTGTCATCGGGACCCGCGATAGTGGCAGTCCATGATAGTATATTCCCGTCGGCAGAGGGACACGCCGAGACGCCTGAGACAGGCGACAGCATCAATTGCATAAGCTCGGTCTGCAACCTTTGCATTGGCAATTACAGAGTCAGCCGTTCTGTAAACAACAGCGTATTTTGCAGGAGCTCGACAAGCTCAGGGTCCTTGTCTCGCTGTCATTTCTTGACGAAGCTAATACCCAGATAGACATACCTCTTCGTGACGCTCTGGGCATCTGTGCCTTTCCGTGAGGCATTGATCTTAGCTACAAGACCACCCGAAGTTGGGTTTTGGGTGTCTTCCTTCACGTATTCCATCATGATCAGAGAAAAAAAAGGAGTAGATGTGAGCAAAAAAAGGAGTAGATGTGAGCAGCGACTCCTTTTTTGTCGACGTTGCAGACCACCTCGAGGTAGCCGTTCGAATTTGAAAGTGAAATGCAGCTTTAGAACGCGAGGATGTCCTACACGTGGCAAGAAATGGCCAAGACGCAGCTCGTGATTGTCGACGAGATGAGGGAAGCAATGAAAGAAGCAGAGATTGACAATCTCTGATTTTAGGAGGAAGTAGGGATGGGAGGAGGTGGAGACTGTTGGGTGGTCTCGCCCAGGTCAGGAATGTGCGATGGTATATGTAAGTTGACGAAGACGGTGATGACGAAATATGCTTCGGACGCTAGGCAGCCCGTACCAGGTTATAAGACTAGCAGCGATCACAAAAACATACAATGCAAGCTAGACATCGCGTTGCGATTGCAAACACGTCTAACGAGAGAGAAATTCTGGAGCGATTGGACGGGTGATGATTGTTAAGCGTCGATTGGCGTGCAGAAACGCGAAACCAAAGGATCGCCCGACGAGAGGTTTGTTTGCCGCAGCAACAGGGGGGCAACGGCCGTTGTGGTCCAAGCTTTAGGACGGTGGAGAGGCGTGAGAGAGTCATTATCTAACACACACACGCTAAAAATATACGCCAAAGTGATAGATCGGCACTTGTATACTGTCCATGCTCGCATCCACTTTGTCGTGGCCCAGCAACAGCCAACCACTACTCCGTACTGGTTGCCGAATGCGGCTTTACGCGGTCTGACGCGTCGAGGCGCCATGCAACGCGACCAGCTGCACCAAAGAGGAATTACAGGGTTTACAAAATTGATTGGTTGCAAGATAACAATGTGACTCTCGACAAATCGAAAATCAACATTCGTAGCCACTTGCATTGGACCAACGCGAAGTGTTTGTGAAACGATGTCATTCGCGCTCTGCAGCGGCGCGTGTTGGCCGAGGTCTGTGTCAGGGTTTCCGCCTGCGTGACATAGCGGGGCTGCTGGCTCGACCTTGTTGATGTGAGCTTGCCGCAAGCTTTCTGAGACAATCGAGCCTCTGAGAAGGGCCAGACAGACATACCTCTCGTGAGCTGGCACCATTTTGCCATCTCACTTTAAAGCTTCATATCATGGTAAGTTCTCAGAGTTCGATGGCTTGTTCCGAAGTGTCTCCACCGCTACAGGACTTGCCTGCATGCTCCAAAACAACATGCATGGCGAGTCGCCGCGAAGAAGAGGCTGGGTTTAAGCTCAACCTGGAGCCCTGGACGATGACAGCAGTGACGGACACACGTGGCAGAGCGCGTCTAATGGTTGCGCTGTTGCAACTTTTTTCTTTGAACGCGGCTCGATGTTTGGCACACGTTTCGACAGGCTAATGCATTGGCGATAGTCACAATTAGACCCTCTACCGAAAGAGCTACCATTTCGCATAATATCAAAGACTGTCGGCCGTGGAGCCTATGCCTCGTACGTCATTGCTCTCCCCCCAATTCACCAGTGAAAAACATTGGAATTCGTCATTCGCGAACATGCTGACATCACTTCTTATCGTTCAGCATCAAAAAAGCGATACCATTAGAAGCAGCCGAACCAGTATTCGCCGTGAAGCTCATCCACAAAGGCTATGCGGTCAAGCATGGACGTATTTCTTTCAAACAATTGGCTATGGAGGTGTCACTCCACTCGCACATCGGTTCGCATCCCAACGTCATCGAATGGTACGCTTCGGGAGAGGATAACGTATGGCGTTGGATAGCAATGGAGTTTGCCGAAGGAGGTGATCTGTTCGACAAGATAGAAGCCGACGTCGGCGTGCACGAGGACATTGCCCAGCTCTACTTCATCCAGTTGATCTGCGGTGTGAGCTTCATTCACTCCAAGGGTGTGGCACATCGGGATCTGAAACCAGAAAACATTCTCCTCTCAGCAGAAGGAAACCTCAAGATCGCAGACTTCGGACTGGCAACAATGTTTGAATACAAGGGGCAAAGGAAAACCAGTTCCACATTATGCGGCAGCCCACCATATATTGCACCAGAGATCCTAGCTTGCGGACGAAACGAGAAAACTTTGAATGCCGGGAAATACTCATCTGATCTTGTCGACATTTGGTCCTGCGGGGTAATATTATTTGTTCTGCTGGTGGGAAACACACCATGGGACGAGCCATCACCCAACAGCTTTGAATACAACGAATATGTCAAGAGTTGTGGGCAGAGCAAGGATACATTGTGGCAGAGAGTGCCCGCAGAAGCACTTTCACTCCTCCGCGGTATGATGCAGGTCGATCCGGAGAAACGTTTTAGCTTTCGACAAATACGGCAGCACCCCTGGTATACACGTCACAATCACCTCCTGACGGCAAATGGGAAAATTGCGGATCCTATCAGCCTCGCTACTCAATTGCTGGAAAGCCTTCGCATTGACTTCACCCAGCCGCCGGCTGCCTCGCAAAGAATTCCGACCATGGTGCACGATGAGGACATTGACAAGGGACTTAACGCTGGCAGATATGCGTCTACACAACCCGAGGCTCCTATCGATGATGGAGACTGGGATTGGGAGCGACCGGTCCTCCGTTTCATAGCTTCGCCGATTTCATCATTGCCTCAGCGGCCGGCTGATGGTCGACGCAGGGCCCTGCAAGCTCTTGCTGACGAGCCTTCGATGTCGCAATTCTCCCATACTCCCGGTCCATCCATGACGCTCACCCAGCAAGCCCGTAAATTTCGCGATATCTGTCCACGAGAATCTCTGGCACGTTTCTTCTCGCATGTCCCTCCAGCTCATTTGGTTCAAATGCTTAGCGACGCTTTGCACCATTTGAATGTGCCTCTGGCACCGGTGACGCCCAATATTTATAATAGTCCCATCGCCAACATCAAGGTGAAGGCTATCGACAGCAGGCAACAGAGTTTGCACGGAGAAATTCAAGTTGACAGGCAGCCCTTGAAGGATGGAGTTGAGGTTCTTGATGTTCGTTTCGTCAAAATCAAGGGGGATCCATTGGAATGGCGGCGATTTTTCAAAAAGATTGCCGTGTTGTGCAAAAATGGCATCTATGTACCAAGCGATTAGAAGCCTGCTGGACTGTTCAGAGGTCTGTCATCACGGCCCAGCATCGATAGTGGTGCATCTTTAGACGACTTAATGAATGAAAAGGCCGCCAGGGTGCAGTAGCAGGCGCATGGCCGTAGAAACGAGATACACGGCGCTTTTCGCAGTTACCGTTCTACTCCAATAATATGCTATGATGATGATGCAACATTGATATTTGCCCGATTGACCCATTCGAATGCTGTGACCAATAAGTATCATGTGCGCTCCACGGATGGGAGCACAAAGACGTACTCTGTCGACACATAGGACACTGGTTGCGAGCTGCGTCTTGTTTGATCCATTCCATAATGCAGTGCTGCATGGATCAGGACGGCGAAGTCTATGCCGGATCATGAGGAGGACTTACTGCGTGGAAACTATGTCCACATTTGCCTGAAACTGTGAGAACTGTCAGTTCATGGCCACAGCACTTGACAGTGCGGAGAGGAAGATTTGCTCACGAAGACTACAGTCGTCACCTGGATACTTGCACGTCGGGCATGTTCCGTCGAAATTAACTTGACAGATACCGCAGACGTCATCCTCTGGGACGTCCCAACGCCAAGTGGCCACCGTGTGCCATTCCTTTATGGTGACCTTCATCCTGCAGACTGATGGCTATGCCCTTGTCTGGAGTTGTTGACGATCTCTGCGCTGCAGCGAGGGCAACGCGCTCGGGAAGTCGCGTATCATGGTGCATTCGAGATTCCTTTGTCAGGCGTCTCCTCGCACGCTTGCCAAGTGCCCAGCTGATGTGGGGCGGTTGGTCCAAGCTCCCCTGATTATTAGCTGCCAACCTCACCTACATAGATAGAGGCAAACATAGCCTCCTTCCACCTCAAGGCAACAACCTTTCGAACCGCTACGTCTGTTGTCAGGACTGCAATTGTCATAAAACGTACGCCCTTTTCTTATTGCGACTCCGTCTGCAACCTCGAGAACTCCGTCAAAATTGTGTAGCCACTGAACCCCCTACCGTGACTGATGTTCTCTGCACTGCGACTGCGGCCGGGTCCTGGATTTCACCTGAGAAGGAGGCGCTGATCGTCCAAAGCCGAATCCTTCGTTTCGGCTAATTGGCTCTGGTGTTTGAGTTCGCCGTGCGCCTCGGCCGAGCCCGACTTGACCCATTGCGCTGAAGATTTATCATGGCATTGATTGCTGTAGCACGCACCTCTCGGGCCGGCCTCCTCACGTTAAGAAACAGGACTACTCGCATGAGAAAGATGCATGCGCAGAACTTCTCTAGCTATCTGGTGTCGCCGAAGGAGCTTCATGAAGCTCTCAAGAAAAACCCTCCTTCATCCATCAGTGCCGATCCACGAGTGATCCCTGTCTGCGCGTCTTGGTTCTTACCAAATGATGGGCGAACTGGCATTGAAGTATTCAGAGAGCAACGTATTCCCAAGGCTCGCTTCTTTGACCTCGATAAAGCCGTCGACAAGCAAAGTCCTTATCCGCACATGCTCCCTAACGCCAAAGGATTCGCAGCTGCTTTGAGTGAGCTAGGGATCAGAAAGGAAGACAGTGTAGTCATCTACGACACCAAGGAGCTTGGCATTTTTAGTGCTCCTCGCGTCGGCTGGACGTTCAAAATCTTTGGTCACCCCAGTGTTCACATACTGAACAACTTCAAGTTGTGGGTAGAAGAAGGCCTGCCCACTGAATCTGGAGAGCTATACAGCGTGGAATGTTGCCCTTACCCGATTCCCAAGCTTGATGAGAGCAAGGTCGCTAGCTTTGAAGATGTCAAAGAAATAGCCTCGGATCACAACAAGGAAGGCGCCGAGGGTGTTCAAATTGTCGATGCTCGATCCCACGGCAGATTCAAAGGCAGAGACCCTGAACCAAGAGAAGGCCTATCGTCAGGACACATGCCTGGCGCCATCAGCTTGCCTTTCAACGCCCTGCTAGATCCCCAAACAAAGGCTTACCCCTCGCCGAGCAAGCTCCGAAGGATTCTGGAAGAAAAGGGCATCGATCCAAGCAAGCCCATTATATCTACGTGTGGAACTGGCGTCACAGCCTGTGTAATTGAGACTGCACTGGAAGTCGCCGGCTACGGGTCCCAAGATACACGCAGGGTCTACGATGGTAGCTGGACGTAAGTTTATTGTCACAACATCCAATGACCACTCCCAGCACGACAGATTGGCTGACAGAATGCACAGAGAATGGGCTCAGCGCGTGATGCCATCGGATAACTTGATACGGACGGAAAAGCCTTGAACAACCGTCGCGGCATTCAAGCGTCCATTCGTGCTTGATGATGCTCGTACAAAGCCCAATGTTGAATGCTCACATATTACCCGAGGCTGGAGGCTTGCCAAAAAATGGGTTTCGTAGCTTTACTGCAACCTCGAGCACTTGCGATCTCCCCCTGTTCCTCCGCGGCAACCTTTCATCAAACGTTTCTGCACGCATTGGTGGTACACTATGTATACACTGCATCGCTAATTCTATATCTCCCATCAGCAACTCAAGCAGCATTCAAGTGACAAGTCTTGTGAAAAAAGGCTCATCGCCGCGTGATGGCGCTCAAGTGCCTCGCGAACACCATCTACTACCAAGAAGAAACATGCTTGGCATTTCTATAATAATTCCTCGCCTCAAGTAATGGTAATAATCATGCTTTGCGTCCTTCTGCCAGACCCACCTAGATCTGTCATTGGCCTAGACTTACCGTCTCCACTTTTCGCAGCCGTTGCCCGCCTCGCAGAAAAACGAGCCACAAGACGAGAGTATGAGGGGTATTAGGGCTCGCCTAACCCAAACGCACCCGAAAATTTCCCAAGTTTGGATTGCCAGCTGTGCGAACATCCCCACCACCACTGGTGTCTTGTCCAATATCTCCATATCCGTCTCTCGACAACACATCGCGACCGCCGGGCAAATACCTCGACGACAATCGCAAAGCACAGCAAACATCATGGCTGACCGTGGACGTGGTGGTGGCTTCGGATCTCGAGGCGGCGATCGTGGTCGTGGCCGCGGCCGAGGCCGTGGACGACGTGGTGGTAAGAGCGAAGAGAAAGAATGGCAGCCTGTCACCAAGCTCGGCCGATTAGTCAAAGCCGGCAAGATCAACAGCATGGAGGAGATTTACCTGCACTCTTTGCCCATCAAAGAGTACCAGATTGTGGATAACTTTCTGCCCAAGCTAAAGGACGAGGTCATGAAGGTGCGAATGAGCTGCA
>JARJUA010000101.1:0-17126 GCA_030787035.1 Aschersonia sp. MBC 877 | reverse complement strand
CCCCGAAATACATAAAACAAGTGTGTGTGTGTGTGTGTGTGACTCTACCAATCTTTCCTTGGCACCAGGCCTGCTGGGGCGTTCTTGTGGTCATTTTTGGCCTGGCTACGCGGATCAACAATGCGTAAGTTGGCACGCTTACGCTAGCATCCCGGTCATGTTTGTTCTTCTCTCTTGCTGAGCGTGGACAGCTGGGAATCATGAAAAGCACATGTAAGGAAAAAAGACAGAATGGCTTCGTAGGCGCCTCAAATGTGTTCTGGTTCGTCCCTTCACCAAACACCATCCTCATGGGAACTCACTCGATAGACATGGCGCTCCATCTGGACAATAACGTGCCCATGTTGTCCGTGGCCTTCCCTCTGGGCTTCCGGGCCGGGTCTGCCAGCAGCTGTCGCATATTATTCAACTCGGGCAGCGCAAAGGATATGGGCAGATCCCGGAGCGCTTCCTTGGCGCTTCCCAGGTTCTCGTAGTAGGGCCTGGCGAGGGCGGGTATGGGGATTTTCAAATTCCACGACATGGCCCTGATGCCTTGTAAGATGAACCTCGACATCGGAAAATCACCAGCGGTCTGGAGAATCAAGAAGGAGGCCTTTGCAAACATTTCGTGGACGGTCGGGTCTCTCATGTGGAAGACGAGGGTGAGAATGGAGTTGTACGCCCCGCAGATGTTGATGCATGCATAGTCTCGAAGGGTGTACGTCTTGACGAACCGCTCCATGTTCTCAATGTCGATGTTGCAGTACGTCAGACAGAGGTCCTTGGCTGTCCAGCCGGGCTCCACCTCCGTCGAGGGATCGAGCGGTCGCAATATGCTGATAAGGACTTCGTTCAGATAAGCACTGCTGAGAAGTCAGTGTTTCGGGCACTTGGCACGGCCGCGCCCTTGGCTGAAGTGGAAATGAAAGGGAGGCGGAGAAGGGAGGACGACGAAGAGCTGCACAAGCATATATAACATCATCAAGCCACGCACCTGAGATAACAAGTCTGTGGCGTAAAGTTGATGTCATCCCGCATATTCAGAGGTAATGCAGCTCTCCACCTGCGCACCTCATCCAACTTTTGTCTGCGCACGCTGAGGTCCTCATATGTGCCGTATATGCTCTCCGACTTGATGTTCCACTCCATGGACGAGTACAGCATCAGCGTCAGGTCGCATGCCAGATTGAGGGCACCGGGCACAAACGGCGGAGATTTGCTTCGACTCGTATGTGGATTCCCGAATAGGTCGACGTTTGATCCCGCATCTTCGGTTTCAGCCGGCCTCTCGAGATGGCGCGGAAGCAGGGGAGGCGGAACCACGGAAAGTTGCAGATACACATAGCTGACGATACTGTCCAACTCGGAGCGTGAGCGTTGATTCCTGCGTTTCCCAACGAGTGCACGTAAACAGACCTTTCAAAACAGAACATTCCCCATGCCATTCGCGACAAGATACTTCGTTCCAGAGCCTTGGTGGGGTCGTGCCGGATCTCAGCATACAAGGCGTCGATGTTGAGGCGCATGTACATGTCGCACGCGGCCGAGCGAAAAAGCTGAGGCCCAGACCATGGTCAGCATCCCCGCGACGACGTGACGGGCGTCTCTGCCTTCCCGGTGTCACAGATGGAAAGGAGGTGTGACGCGGGAAGAGGAGAGAATCATGACGGTCATCTTTACTTGGACGAAGGGACATCCTTACCATGCCAGCTCTATCCATGCCGCGATACGCCGACACGGAGAAGAGCAGTGTCAATCCCTGCACGGTGCACATGGACGTGCGCCCGGCCTCCATGTCCAGCAGTTTCTTCGACTCGTTCAGGAACTCGGTCGCCAGGTCTCTGCCACTTAGACTGCTGTACGCCTTGACCCGACGGCATGTGTACTACAGAGCTGGGAGTTGGCAACGAGTATCTCGAAAGATAGTGGTCTTCGCGGGAAAGATACACTTACACATCTGGATGCGCAAATGGCATTGACGAGAAAAGGCGAACAGTATTTGGCAGCCGCAGGATCCCCGGCACGCATGTCGGCCAAGAAGGCATCACGATGAACAAAGGGCAGGAAAAAGGCGTCGTCCCAGACGAAGAAGGACGAGATGAGCTCCGACACCAGGCCGTCCGTGGCCACGAGGGTCCACGGCCTCGCATCCACTCTCAGCAAGCTCTCGCTGAGGGCCAAGAGATCGAGGCGCTCGAGTCTATCGTCGCCGCCGTGCCTGGCAGTCGCATCTATGGGAGACGCTGGGTGCGAGAGAGCCAAGTTCGCTTGCTGCATCGACTCCAAAAGCTTGATGGGATCTTCTGCCAGGCGAATGCGGGTCAGCATCTCGCGCGCCTCATGCGCCGGCGCCTTTTGCAGGAGAGCGAAGAGCTGTCGCAGCTGATCATTTTGCTGCTGGAGGACAATATTGCGAGACTTGAGCGTCGACGTGAGTGTCACTTCGTCGCCCTTGGTTACATTGTTGCAAGTGACGCCCCTTCTGGCACAGGCACCACACGTGGGACGCTTATCGTCGCATTTCTCCTTGCGTTTGCGACAGTTTGCGCAGGCCGAGGCGACTTGTCGGCGTTTTTGACGGGTGAAGACGATCTTGTCTTCGCTCTCAGACCCTTGGCTGGACGCTGCGCTCAGGGAGGCAGCTATGGGGACGGCGGGAGCGGGCATCAGAGGCTGCAGCCGCTTGTCCATGGCGACGGACGAGAAAGGAGTGACGATTGATTTGCAGAGCGACAGGGTAGGAAGCAGGAAGAAGAGAGGGAGGGGGGGGGGCAGGATGCCAGTGCACCAGAGAAGAAGAGGAAGGGCAAATAAATCAAATGAAAAACGACGACCTTTTTCGCGTTTCGGTACTCGCACGCAGAAGCAAATCTCGTCACGCTGGCAGCGCTGGCTTGCGTGACATTGGCCATCGAGCTGAATCCAAGGTCAACGCGTGGACGTTGGGGTCTATGCAGGTTCAAGCCCACCCGGCCCTGGCTCAATTGAACTTGGTTTTTGGGTTTTCCCCTCTCCCCTCTCGCCTCTTCCTCTCCCCCTCCCCATCCCCCTCCCTCCTTCCTTCCTCCCAGGCAATAACGAAACGCTGCCTGTTCTTTCCACTTCGCCTGCCACCGCCTTTCCCTTCCCAGACCTCCCTTACCTAATAAAGTCGTCCACCCAATCGCATCGATTATTACTTTACTTATCTTGTCCTCCTTCTCCCCCTTGGCAAGTCGTATCATGCTGCGCTGTGACTCTGTGACTATTTTGTGAGACATTGTTCCAGAATGGCGTCGACAGGGCGATCACCGGTGCCTCGTCCGGTTCGCCCCCACATCGGGCATCGGGGATGCCTCCGCTGGCTGCCAAGTATAATCTATATTTGGACTACCGAAAAGTTGGTGCAAGATAGTGATTGTCCGGTGGCTACGGAGGATTCGTCGTGCATATCTAGTGCACGAGTACAGATTATTGACCGACCATCACACGCGGCGGTTAGCCTTCGTCAATTCTTGCTGCAGAAATCCCCGAAATTGCGCTGCGACACTCCCCCAGCCCCCTCATATCCGGCTTCACACTGCAGCACTTTGCAGTTTGAGAAGGCGCTGTACAACACTAATGCACCGTGACCAGATACAACAAATAGCATGTGGATCGATTGGTGCAGCATAGAGACGAAAACAAGAAAAACGCAATCACAAAGCTAGGGTATCTTCTCGAACCCACAAATCTCCTGACAAATTGCTCCAAGTCAAAAGTGACACCGCCTCTTGTCCTCCCCCAAGAAGAAGAAGCTCTTCACATTCGGGGAAATTATCAAGGGCACTGCAGAACGTGACGTCGGCGACAAGGCTTTGCTACGGTAGTTGACGCATGTTCCGCAAAAGACAATCAACCGCCAAAATGTTTCTCTCCCAACCAATCATGAACAAAGAGCTGAAGCCCCGCCCACCCCCGAGCGCTTTGAGAGACGTGAAGCGACAGTCACCCCTTCATCTTGACGTAGTTGCTAGGGAAAACTCCGTGTCTTGTTCCAATCATGCCCGTCCTAGATGGTGTCGTCCTCGTTCAGTATATTGGCTTGACACAATGGGGTTCTGAGGGAGACATACCACCAATCATTGTCGCTGTCAGTCTTCTTCAGCACAGTAATGACGTCACCCTTCTTGAAACCTAGATCTCCAGGCTGATCAGGATCAAAGTTGAAAAGGGCGATGGCTTGGTTATGCGCTAGAGCAGCCTCTTTGCTGCCAAAGTTAGGTTTTGGCGCCGTGGGTCTGCCTGGGCCAACTTTGCGTTCGCCAGATTCGAGGCCGTTATTACCTGTTCGTGTGGCGGAAAACGTGCTGGCCCGCGACGGCGGGCCAAAGTCCTGCCGGTCGTACACATCGTCTTTCCAAGTACTAGATCGATTTGGCTTGCCGAATTCGGTAGAGCCTGGTCGGCCGTTCCCCGTTCGATCTCTTTGCACGCCTTCACCAGCAGAGTCTGCGCGGCGGCCTTCCCATATGACATCGTCGTGACGTTCATCGTACACGGGCATGTCATTGTACATGGAGTCGTCGCCAGTCGCGCCAGCTCGCATGCCGCTGAACACCCTAGAGTTCAAGACGGCCATAAGCGCGTCCGCGGCGGGGGGAGGTCGAACGGAGCCTGTCAGCAGCTGCTGCGCAGTGTATCTCGTGCCGTACAGCTTTTCGTTGGCATCGCGTCGCTCGATAATTGCCATGCCCTCGAGCGAGACGCCAGCGAACAGACCCTTGGTTTTTGAGTAGCTGAAAATACCCCCAACACTTTTCAGAGATGCAGCGCCGGCCGCTTCCGCGTTACGGCCTACCGGTCCGGCAGCCAGCGACACGTTGCCGCCCAACGTGATGGAACCGACCTGTGCAAAAGTCTTGACAGCGTTGCTATCGTTGAGGACGAAGACGAAGTCGGTGAGCTCGAAGCCGATCTGACCGCCGAAACCACCGCCGGCAGCGGCGATGGCACTAGGTGCGCTCCATGAGCCGTCTGGTAATCGAGCAACGACGAGACCACTACCCACTCGACCTGATCCCAAGAAGCCGGCCTTGAGGATGGTGAGAATGGCGAAGCCCTTTGCATTGGACAGGATCGATGGGGGAATGACTTTGTCGGGTCCAAAGGCCTGTCTCGGATTCACAAACGAGGTCAGGATCTTGCCGCACTTCCTGCACTCGGCTATCACGAGGTAGGAAAGTCTCCGTCAGCGCTTCATGTCATGCTTTGCCCCGTCCTGGCAACAGACAGGACGGACGAGCGCCAACCGGCGAGCCTGGAGCCAGAGCAATGGGGAGGAATGAGCTTACATTTCAAAGACGAGGGCAGAGGGTTGTTGAGGCCCATTTTGGAAGACTGTCCTTGCGGAAGCTCCGTCCAAGAAAACAGGCTGCAAGGACAAGCTCACGGACAACTTGAAAGCGCCGCCAAGCCACACGATGAGGGAGTAAAGGACGAGGCAAGATGTAGTAGTCACGACAGTGAAGGAGCTAGATGCGGGGCAAAGTGGCGGGATCTACGTAAGACGACCTTGGAAAGGCTACGGCGACTGCCGCACTAAGCGGTGCTGCACAGCCCCTTCGGCGTGTCTTGTGACTGATGGAAGGATAGACCGACGACACATTCCGATGGCTCCGGAGAGCTCTCTTTGAATTCGTAATTTTTTTTTGCGATCGCGCTGCACGCGAATACGGCTTTGTTGATGACTAATCTGATCAGTGTTGGGGCCTGCGAGCCGCGCACCGAGCCTTGGAACCCCTCGCATCTCGAGCTCGACGTTCGCATAATGGTCCATGAGCGATATTATAAGGCGGAAGGATTCGGCATTGGGTGCTGTAACGTCAAACTCTCGAAGACGGTGCAGTAATTATAAGCTATGATGAACATCGTTGTTGTAGGGTACGTCCACGTCCAGCCCTGCGCCGAGCGACCGTTCCTGACCAGGCCTTCTTTGCAGTGCGGGTGTGAGCGGCTTGACATCAGCGCTACTGCTGTCAAAGAGCCCGACGAACAAGGTGACCGTCATCGCGAAGCACATGCCCGGGGACTACGACATTGAATATGCATCTCCGTGGGCCGGTGCCAATTTCCTTCCGTGAGTCGTTCCTCGTCCTCTCATTGCCATTGTGGCCCGTACTGCTGCTAGTCTGCCCGGTGAGGAGCGTGAAAAGTATTAACTTCATCCGCCCCAGCATGTCGGTTGCCAAAGACAGTAAGTGGGAGAGGCGAACGTGGCCAGAGATGGCGCGCCTCGCGCAGGACGTACCGGAAGCTGGCATTCATTTTCAAAGTACGTGAGGATTCATCCATTCGCACGCCTCACCAATGTTGTTTGCGAGGGGAAAGAAACATGTGAGCTGAACGAAAAATGAAGCGTCACGCATATTCAGGCGCGACAAAGATATGCAGGGCGATTCGTGTCCCGCTGATGCCATGTTTGACCGGGATCCTTGGTTCCAATCACTGCTCCCGAAGTACAAGGAGCTCAGCCCCGGCGATGTTCCACATGGATATGACTCTGGATGCGAGTTCAAGAGCATCTGCATCAACACGGCCATGTACCTCCAATGGCTTGTAGGACAGTGCCTCCGCAACGGAGTGGTATTCAAAAGAGCCATCATATCTCATGTCAGTGATGCCGCAAAGTACGAAGCTGGGGGCTCAACATCACCCATCGTCATCATCAACACCACTGGTCTGGGATCCCTCAAGCTTGGTGGCGTGCAGGACCAGTCCTTGGCACCCGCTCGCGGCCAGATTGTCTTGGTCCGCAACGAGCTTCATCCCATGTGCACCACTTCGGGGACGGACGATGGCGCGGCCGAGATGCTGTACGCGATGCAGCGCCCGGCGGGAGGCGGCACCATCTTGGGGGGAACATATGACCTAGGGAACTGGGAGTCTGTTCCGGATCCCAACGTAGCGATTCGTATCATGCGGCGCATCGTCGATATGTGCCCCCAGATTGCGGACGGCAAGGGTATCGAGGGACTGAGTGTCATCCGGCACGCTGCTGGCCTGCGGCCGTACAGAAAAGATGGCGTCAGAATAGCCAAGGAATTGCTGGAAAATGGGACATGGGTAGTTCACAATTACGGGCACGCGGGATGGGGATACCAGGGCTCGTATGGCTGCGCCGAGGAAGTCGTTTGGCTGGTCAACGAGATTTCGAAGGCACAAGGAGAAAGCGCTGGATGACGAGCCTTGAATTTCTCGAGGGCATGAGCAATTCAGCACGACAAACATTGTAGACGCTGTGAAACGAACCATCTCTTTTTGTTCAACAACCATTATGGCAGCTTAGAAATCAGCGTTGCCTCGATGGTAAGCAAACCTTGACGTAAAGATTCCCGCTGGTGGCATGTTTCTTCGTCTAGCATACTATGCAGATCAGTTGACTGCTTCATGTCACACCGCGTGTAGTGATTGCATCCAGGCCGACGGGGCCCATCAACAGGCCCTGACCATTGTGCTACGCCACTAACCCTGGCCCCGGCATCTACTAGTCTCCAGCTCTGAGTCCAGGGACCGCCCCACTCATGAGGCTTCAAGATTCAAAGTCATTTAATCGACATGCATTGGAGTTCTTGACAATTTTCCCATCACGCGTTGGTCACCGACCTCATCTCCTGCGCGCGCCCAGAAGAAGCACAATGGCTTCACGACCCCCGCCCCCCCTGCACGTACAGGCCTGGCGCTTCACACTGGACGTCGCCAGCGGCCGTCACGCCTTGTCAAAGCTCATCCCCATCGCCCTGTGGCTCGCCGACCTCGTGCTCTGCGGCCTGATCATCTGGAAAGTCCCCTGTAAGCTGCCTCACTTCGCTGTGTGTAGACACGGGCGATCCATAGCTGATGGTGTGTGAGAGATACCGAAATCGACTGGGTTGCGTATATGGAGCAGGTTTCGCAGTTCGTCGCCGGGGAACGGGACTACACCAAGATGGAGGGCGGCACGGGGCCCCTCGTGTATCCCGCCGCGCACGTCTACACGTACACGGGGCTTTATCATTTGACGAGCAGGGGCTCGAACGTGCTTCTTGCTCAGCAGCTCTTTGCCGTGCTGTACATGACGACACTGGCCGTTGTGATGCTGTGCTACTGGCAAGCCAAGGTAAGTTTTTGACGCATCACCATGTCACTATTGGACCCCTCGAAGGCAGTGCTGACGATGCAGCAGGTCCCTCCGTACATCTTTCCGCTGTTGATTCTATCTAAGCGCCTGCACAGCGTGTTTGTCCTGCGTTGCTTCAATGACTGCTTCGCCGCCTTCTTCTTCTGGCTTGCCATTTTGTGCTTTCAGAAACGGCAATGGACGCTGGGTAGCATAGCGTACAGCTGGGGACTGGGCATCAAGATGTCCCTGCTGCTGTCGCTCCCCGCGGTGGCCGTCGTCCTGTTTCTCGGCAGGGGTCTCGGCGGAAGTCTTCGTCTGGCGTCGCTGATGGCCCAGATGCAGATTGCCATGGCGATCCCATTCCTGGCGACCAACTGGAAAGGATATCTGGGGAGGGCATTTGAGCTGTCACGACAGTTCAAGTTTGAGTGGACGGTCAACTGGCGCATGTTAGGAGAGCAAGTGTTTCTCAGCAAGCAGTTCGCCTTGGTACTGCTGGCGCTTCACGCACTGGTGCTGTCCGTGTTTCTGGCCACCAGATGGCTGCAGCCTGCGGATCGACCGCTGGCGTCGCTCGTGGCTCCTATTCTTCGGGGCAGATCCCCGTTTGTGTCCAAGGCGGAAGAGCTCCGCGTGTCGAGCAGGGTCACGACCCCATATGTCACGACGACCATTCTTACAGCAAACATCATCGGCCTCCTCTTTGCTAGGTCGCTGCATTATCAATTCTATGCGTACCTAGCTTGGGCGACGCCATATCTGCTGTGGACGGCATGGCCCTATGCTCCTGCTGTCTATCTGCTGTGGGGGGTCCAAGAAGCTGCTTGGAACACGTTTCCGAGCACCGACGTCAGCTCTGCCGCTGTCGTCAACGTGCTTTTGATCACCGTGGTGCTCATTTATTTTGGTGAACCCAGGCCCGTCGGAGCTGGGGAGCGGAGCAGAGCAGAGGAGAGGAAGAAGAACGAGTAAACTGAGTCGGACCCAATCAAATATTTTCAGTCCTCCTCAGAGTCCGCCGGCGGCATCTTCCCGACCGTGGAGTCTTGGTCGTCATATTCGTCATCGATACCAAACGTGTTTTTTGTGAACTCTTTGGGCCTACAGCCATTGATGCATGGGTCAGCATTCAACATTGGTGGCCATGGCCTTTGTCCAGCGAAGCGTACTTACCAATAAGGCTGCTTCCGCCAGGACTTTTCGTCTCGAACCACGTTGACGATTTCGCCGACGGCTCGACCGTCATTGGGCTCTGCAACGTATAATTCCGTCAAAACATATCCACCGCGTCTGATCCATATCGTATTGCGGAAGCGTTGCGCCAGCTCCAGCAGCAACGTCTTCTGATTCGGCAGCTCGCAAGTAAAGAGATTGCAGCCCTCTGATTTGACCACGCGAGCCAGCGACTGGTTGGGCTCCAAGCTGTCGGGCGGCACCAAGGTCTGTTCGGCCGTCGCGAGGAGATTACGCTTCGGTTTCCCCATGATTTGGGTTCTCGGGTATTTTTGCTTTGGGGGTCGGAAAGGGTGTAGAAAAGCTGGTGCGAGCTTCGGGCCCAAATTGTGGCGCAAAATGGAGGGGTACAGCGGCGGGGTAGATTGCATTGGTGGCGCCGACGCGCAGGATGCGGAGCGGCTGCTTTGGGCCATGCCGCCTTCCGCCTTCCACCTGTTCTGCCTTCGGGTGCTTCGTGCCTTGTGCCAAGCAGCAGTGGCTTGAGGATTGCTGGGTGCCGGGAGGGGGAGTCTCTTGCATAAAGCAAGGTAAAGCACTTCAGGGAGTACATGAAGCTGTGCCGTCTAATCTACTTGAGATCTTTATCTTCTCTGAGGGTTTCTGCGCAAAGTTTGGCCTGCAAAGCGGCAGACAGTCTGTTGGTGCTCTTCGAGCTGGTCGGTAATCTTGTCGTCCAAGGAACATGGGGCGCAGCTTGGCTTGTGCGAAAATCAAACGAGAAAATTAGCCTTTTACGCATCGGCTGGCCGAAGGTTTCTCTGTCGGTACACAGCAGCAACAGCAGCAGCACCATGTCTGTCCAGCTGATCGTTGAGTCAGTCCCCTCACGACCCGCATTAAGCCATACCGACTCTGTAGCTTCCGGAACATCGTGAGATGGAGGGGGTTTGTCACTTGTAATATATGACAGACAGCAGCTCGAGTACCTTGCGGGCAGAGGTGCACGAGAACGTATAAAACCTATCCGGTTCCCACGCCGGTCGCCATGTTCGTTCACATCCCCATTAGTCGACCCCTCTCTAGATAACAAACCAACCTGAGCGGAGAAGCATAGAATCGTCATCTCCATCCAATTGGTGGCTCATTGGAAGCCTCGCCGCACCATCATGGAAGCGACCATGTTCCGCACACTGGTCGAGGTCCAGTCAGGCCCGAGGACGGCCTCTGTTCGAGCCGAGGACACAGAAATAAAAAATGAGCCGCGGCGCTCGCTTGGTCGGGACACCTCGCTGGAACTTCAACCCGTCGCGACTTCTGCCGCTGCAGAGCCCGACGTGGAGCTCAGCCAGCCTGGCTCCCCGGAGCCGTCTCCGGATGCAGTAGACGCACTCATGAGCGTCTGGAGCCCCTCTATGAACTGTTTCCGACTGCTCTCACTATGTCTCTGTGTTCTGGTGGATGGTTTGAGTGACAGCGCGGCGGGCGCCTTGATCCCCTACATGGAGATGTGAGTGCTTTGCCAATATTTTTTTTCTATTACTCATTGATTTTGCCATTCCATTTTTTTTCCTTTACCAAGATCCCCGGTGCCAAGGTTGGGATTCCAGCTGACACCCCATCGAAGATACTATGGCATCGGGTACGGCGTGGTATCGCTCATCTTCGTCGGCCAGGCACTGGGTTTCATCACGGCCGCCATCCTGCTCGACACAATGCGCGCCAAGCTCGGCAGGGCCAAACTGCTCGGTCTGTCGCAGGCCTGCATCGCCATGGGCTACGTCCCGCTGGTGGCAACCGGGCCCTTCATATTGATCGTTCTCGCCTTCGCTCTCGTCGGCTTCGGCGCCGCCATCAACGTTGCCATGGGGAACACCTTTTGCGGCTCCCTGCAGCATGGGACCTTTATACTGGGCTTGCTGCACGGGTCGTACGGCATCGGCGGCATCTCGGGCCCGCTGATTGCGACGGCGCTGGTGACGGTCGCCGATACCATCTGGAGTCGCTATTACATCGTCACGCTGGCGCTGGCGGCCGTTTCTGTCGGCGCGGCCATGTGGTCGTTTTGGCGGTTCGAGAATGAGCAGAGCGCGGCTGCGAGGGCGCACGAGCAGCCGCCCGAGGGGTCGTTCCTGATGGGCATGCTGTCCGCGTTGAAGCTGCGCGTGGTCCTGCTCGGGGCCATCTTCGGCTTTGCGTATCAGGGCGCCGAGGTGTCCATCTCGGGTTGGGTGATTTCGTTCCTGATCAACGTGCGTGGCGGGGATCCCTCGTCGGTCGGCTACGTCTCGGCTGGCTTCTGGGCGGGCATCACGGTCGGTCGCTTTCTGCTGGCGGCGCCGGCGCAGCGCATCGGCGAGAAGAGGTTCGTGTATGGGCTGATTGTGGGTGCCGTCGCCTTTCAGTCGCTGGTGTGGGCGGTGCCCAACATCGTGGGCAATGCCGTGGCCGTGTCGGTTGTCGGCTTGCTCCTGGGTCCCATCTATCCCTGCGCTGTCGCCGTCTTCATGCGCGCCATGTCCCGTCGTGATACGCTGAGTGGCATGGGCACCATCAGTGCCTCGGGTAGTCTGGGCGGCGCCGTGGCCCCCTTCTTGACGGGCATGATTGCTCAGGCCGTTGGCACATATGTCCTTCATCCCATCGTCATAGGGCTCTTCGCAGTCATGCTGGTCTGCTGGTATGCCATTCCGACGGAAGAGAAGAGGACAGAATGAGGGAAATATTTCAGTGTGCCCTGCCTGGGACATTTGGCTGCTCAGGGATCGGGAGGAAAAAAATGAGAATGCTGGACAATAAAATGGAACAACTTTTGAGGAATCTTGTGTTATAATCTAGTCTATTGGGGCTTTGAAAAGAAAATCGTATGCGGGAAGCCCAAGTTGCCGCCATTCTATACCATCTTTCATGCCTGCTGTCATCCTCGGCGTCTATCCATCTTAATCTAGAAACATTCCTGTCATGACTTTTTTCTCCCGCCTTTCTGCTTCTGTCTTGCCGAGTACGTCGTGGCTCTAGTCATCACCTGCCGTGCACAGCACTGGCTCATACACGGCCCTTTGCGGCATCCTGAACGGTGATTTTCCCAGCAGCAATATCTTTGACCGTCTGAGTGATGCTATTCCAGTCTCTGAAGGTGACGAAAGGAACTTTTTCGTTTTCACAGTACGTCACCAAATCTGCGGCGCCGAGCGCAAAAAAAATCAGCCATTTTGTTCTGCGATACCAAACACTCGACCTTCTCCTCGGACGTACCTTTGTCGGCCTTGGCGAAGAGCAGATCCGTCTCCTTGGCAGCAGACAGATCGGAGACGCCATCGCCGGCATAGAACATAATGGGGCGATTGGGCAGCGACGAGTACTTTCTGATTTCGAGTGACTTGTCGTGTCCGTGGATACTGCAAAAGTCAGCCTTTGCCAATCCCTGAGCACGTCCCATTCATCGCATCATCGCCCGCGTCGCTCCCCCTCAGTCATGGCCACAGAGGGAACAACCAACCTGTCATCGTGAAATTCGATCCTCCAGCCCCCCTTCTCATTGATGCTCTTACCCTCGCGCGGCCGCACATCATTGCTCACAATCTGAATATCCCACCCCGGCCCGAGCAACTTATCGAGCAACGCGCGAATGATGGGCGTCATGCCCCCGCTCAAAATGACAATAGGCACATTGTTCTCGCGCGACCAGTCGTAGAATTCCTTGAAGCCTGGGTCGAGCTTGATGTTCTGCAGCAAGATGGCGATACACTCGTCGTAGGGCGTCGAGATGCTGTCCATCATCTCCTGGAAGGAGTCGCGGAAGTGCTTTTTGCCGAAGAGCACGTCCTTGTTGCCCTGGCGGCGCAGGTCGACGCCGAAGCCGAGGTTGTCGGTGAGGAAGTCATTCGAGTCGGCTGTGGTGACGGTGCCGTCGAAGTCGGTGAAGAAGATGAATTTGGGGTTGTTGGCGAGGGCGGGCGTGTCGGTGGCGGAGCCCATGGTGACGGCGGGGAATGGGGATGAAAACGGACGGTCGATTGGGCAAGGGGGGAGAAGTGTGGGAAGATGTCTTCTACGATTCTGGAGGAAAGGAAAAAACACGGGAGGGGGGAGGGGCCGAAGCCAAGACGGTCCGAATCGTGATGAAACTGCTCGGATGTGACGAGGGGCAGGAAGAGCAAACTAGACGACGGGATCGATGGACGGGTTGGAACCAAGCAACGTCAGTCCACGAAGCAACTGCTCGGTATTAACCACAGCTAGCCAAGACCCGGTTTATTCCAACCCTGAGAATACTATCAAAGCGCCTTGTCTGGGTAGAGATAGTCGCGCAAGAGACGAGGACAATAGAGAAAATGCGAGTCGCGGGTCTCGTAAAGTGAGTGGCCGCCATGTCGTCATGGTGGGCCGTTGATGCGGCCTTGAAAAGAGGCCCGTAAATCAAATTGAATGCTGCTGACTCACCACGGGTGAGCCATTTAATAAGGCACTGTGGCTGGCGAGCGGTTCTTGCGCAATGCGGTTCGTGGTACTCGCGGAAGAGGGAATCGCGGCTGTTGGATTCGAGGGCTCGAGGGCTCCCAAGGCTCTCGCGCCAACGCCAAATAGCTCCTCAGACGTGGATTTCTTGCAGCAAGTGCCTGCCTGATCTGCTTGTGGAACGGCGTCGAGGCATTGCGGACGATGGTGCCGGTCGTGACATTGGCTTGGCTAGTAAAGCTCCCTGTAGAGGATGCGACTATCAAAGCTGCCCATGGTTTTGTCCATGACCGTAGGGTTCAACCTGATTCAACGCGTCCCAGGGCTAGGTTTGGAAGTCGTATTCTGGCAGGGTGCGCAACTTCCAGGGTGATCAAGAGGAGAGGAGTCATTTATCTCCTGCGCGTTTGATAATGGAAAGTGAGGCATTGCACCGGGCATCAACAATGAGCACACGCGTCGTCGGCTTGGGCAGGAAATGTACTGCTAATCGCTTTTGCAACGTTGTGGTATAGAAAAGACCAGTCTACAGGAAAATCATCGTTGTTCATCGCAAGCAGAGACTTGTTCCCAGGCATCCAAGTGTGATCTGCTACGAATGAGTGCTCATGATTGAGCAACACTCGTAAAGATTGGAGCTTTTCTATGCTCTCCTCTTCTTTGTCTATAAGCGAGGCCCCTGAAATGGTAGTAGTGCCAATACCTCGGGGGCCATGGCCCTGTTCATAAGTAGCTTTCAAAGGTCGTATAGGATATGTGTACTCGAACCTCGTGCAAGTCGGATTCGGTCAGATAGTGGATAATTACGTTCCATCCTCGAGAAATGAACGGCCGAGTCTTTTTTCACCAGAAATTCGAGCATGGCGATGACGCACGGGCGGGGCGCAGTGGAAAGGAAGCGGGGGGCTGCTGCCTGAGATCCACGGCACGGCGGGAGCGGCGGCAGAAAATCGGAAGGAAATCACATTCTGGAGGCAGTCGACTGAAGTCAATGTTGCCATCCAAGTCTTCGACATTGCAGCCGCGCCGAGCTGCGCCTCGACAGACTCGAGCACGATGCAGCCTCTTGGTGGGCCAATGGCTCGGCTGGCTTGGTCTGGCAGTCTAATGGCCTCATTGCGTCGGGACGGCCACATATTGACCTCGAGAGCTTTAGGCACGTCGAGCTTACGCGAGGGCCAGTCATATCTTGCGCAAGACACGAGGCAGCTGTTTAGCTCCCGTTCGCGGTTGGCGCTTCCTCAGCATGCGCAAAACGATGCTGGTTCGCCAAAAGATGGTTTCGTAAACGCTTCGAGGAGCTCGTCGACGGAACAAGTACCGCCAGAGTCACGGTTCGGTGAAGCTCGCTCGACAGCAACAGAATTGCCCTCAGAGTCGGAAAGCCGTCGCAGCGCTTTCAATCAGAAGTTCAGCCACGTCATGGACGATATACAAGCTCGAGTGCTGACCGCCTCTCAAACACTCAACGACATGACGGGCTATTCAGCCATCGAGGCCATCAAGAAGGACAATGACGCTTTGGAGGCGCAGCTATCGGAAGCCCACGGCCGAGTCCGCGCAGCTCGCCATGCATACCGATCTTCAAACACAAAACGAGCCACGACGCAGCGAGAGGTCACCACCCTACTGGCGCGAAAGGACACATGGTCGCCCGTCGACTTGGAACGGTTCACCGAGCTGTATCGTACTGATCATGTGCTGGAAGGTGAAGTCGCTGGAGCTCAAGAGGCGCTGACGGAGGCTGAGGCCGAAGAGCAGAGCTTGAGTCAGCGCCTGAACGCGGGAATACTGAAGCGCTACCACGAAGAGCAGATATGGAGCGACAGAATACGACGCGCAAGTACATGGGGAACCTGGGGCCTCATGGGCATGAACTTCTTGCTCTTTGTTGTGCTGCAGTTCTTCGCGGAGCCCTGGAGGAGACGAAGGCTTGTCAACGGCGTGGTGGAAGAGGAGAAGCAGGTTCTAAATCAGGTCCGTAGCGAGCTGGAAGCCGTGAAGCTCTCGTTCGCCAAGCAGGAGGAGGCCCGACTGGCAGGAGAAAGAGATGCTTCGGTTGCTGTCAAAGAAGAGCCTATAGTGCCCTCGCCCATCTCTGCTCCGCCGAGTTGGAGTGGTGCCGTTGCCGATCCGACTCGGTGGAGAGCCCTCATCGAGGACCTGAGCAGCGAGCGGCGGATTAATCTGCGCATGAAAGAAGCGTCTGCGCTGGCTTTGCAAGGGGCGATGGCCGGTGCTGTCGTTGCTGGCGGCATATTGATGCTGCTTAGACGCTCATGATGCGTACAGCCGCAAACATGGGCTGTTCCTGTATAGTAGGAATCTTGGGCATGGTGCAAGCGCTTTTCTTCATTCACAATAACATCATCACAGCATGGGCACGAAACCCCCCAAGCCATCTCCCTTGTTGAAAAAAAAAAAAGACAAGAAAGCGCGCTGGCAGAAGTAGTGAGGTGGCGCAGCCTGCGTTCCTGTGCTATTCAAGGCTGATCGCTCCACATAGTCTGCGATGGAAGCCGTTTTGTGCAGGATTTTCCTCTGATCGTTTTACGAAAGGGAAAGAAGGCCGAAAACCACGGACTATTGGATGGAGACTTTCTGTTCTTTGTCGTTTCAGCGTCTTATGGGTGGAAGCGCCAACGTTCGCTCGCGGCATCAGCGATATCAAATAGCAAGGAGCCCTTGGTCAGCAAATGTGCAGGCACGCAGTCTCTGCAATGGCCTTTACGGAGCAACAGACCGGAGATGGCCAATCCAATCCATCTCCAGTCGGCACATGCATGACGAGCAATGCCTAGTCAGACGATTAAATGACAAGTCCAGGCAGTCAAAAAAAAAAGAAAAACAAGGTGGGGGTTGTTCGCGGCGCTGCGCCTTTGCGCCAGGCACATGAAGCAGAAGAGTCCTCGATCAATCTGACGTTCGTTGATTGAGGATTTTTAGAGCTTTGGGGCATGGGTGCGGGGACGGTTGGAAGGTGGCGTTCCGCACCGTTCAGCCAAACGGTCAAGAACAATAGGACGCATGGCCATCGGTGAGTTTTGGGCTCCGCTGCGCCGACGCGGGTTGTACGTCGACTGAAAGTCGAACGGTTCGCATGACGTTCGGCCATGAAGGCGTCCAGACGGTGTGACGGACATTTTCGGGGCAAGTTTTTGGGGTTACTTGAGCCATCACAAGGCTTGTTGTACGAAACGAGCGCAGATGTGTCAACGGCTCGATGATTGCCATGTGGACACGGCCCGTCCCCAATGATGTATGAATGCAAGCGAGGTCTTGGCTCCTGGATGGCGTTGGTACAGTATCATGTCCGAGTATAAAATGTGGCGACGTTGGTGCGACTCGTTCTCATCTGTCTGCTTACTTTATCCACCCGTTAGTCGAAGTACCG